>SCDY01002229.1:0-16221 GCA_004143825.1 Drosophila micromelanica | reverse complement strand
GCAAAATCATCGCATTTTCTAATCTAGTTCTAGTAGTTTTCGCACCCACACATACCAATTGTCACATGCTCACACACGCACACACGCACACACACACACACACACACACACACACACACACACACACACACACAAGTACACACGCGCACTCACTTGGCAAACAACGCAAAACGAATGAAAAATATTTTGCATAGTAGAACGGCCCCAGAGAGAAAGAGAGCCAGTGTTTGTTGCTTTTTTTTGTTTGTTTGTTTTTTTTTTGCACGATTGCGATGCCCTTTCAATGAGTCCGAGAGACGAAGGCCCATCTACATTGAAGCCCAAGGGCAGGAAGCTGAATATTCCACCCACCCAGGCTGGCAGAGGCCCAACTCCGGCACATAATCACATAACTTTTCATTGTGCAAGTAATTCGTGTGTGTGTGTGCGTGTGTGCGTGGTGTGTGTGTGTGCGTGTGTGCGTGTGTGAGCATGTGACAATTGGTATGTGTGGGTGCGAAAACTACTAGAACTAGATTAGAAAATGCGATGATTTTGCTGGAGTTCGAATTAAGCTAGGCACTGCAGACTTGGCGAATGCGCTACCCAATATGCCAAATTAGTTATGTAATTCTATATTTTATACCTTATTCAACAATTATTTTGTCTAACCAAACTATTCTACACTGCTTTACATGTACTCCACACTGTTATTCTCCACTCAAATATAACCTACATTGCTCTCATCTATTTCTCTACACTAATCTACAATAGTGTTTTAGAAAGTTAATATATCTCCACACTCTACACTGATTAACAGCAAATCTTTATTGATCTGGACCTTTCACTTAACTTTAACCCTTACATAATTATACACAACTCTACACAACTCTACACTACTCTATAATGAAGTTTTCACTGTTTTATACAACTCTCCTCGTGCTCCACACTATGCTTACTATGCTCATTTTAGTTTATCTCCAAACTACTACTGAATTTTAACTCTACACTGCTGCTGCAACTCTACACTGGTCTCCACTAGTCTAGACTACCCCCATAGTGCCGCACATCATTTAATTTTAAGCACTGCGCATCTGCTTCACTACTTTGCACATTTTTAGCTAACTCTACACTGGTCTCCACTAGTCTACACAACCCCAATATTGTCTCATACTAGCCAAAAACACAGTATATACACTAATATATAACTCTACACAACTCTACACTAGTATACAAAGTCTCCACTTAACTCTACACTACAGCCAATAATTCAATTTACATTCTTGACCAATTGACCGCTCAACCATGATTTATGCCCATTTCTTTTCTGTGTAGCGCACGGCGATAAAAACAACAACAACAACAACAACAACAGCAACTAAAAATCGCATATTGATCCAATACAATAGTATATGTAAATTTTTCAAAGATTAAATATATTTACATACATATGCACACAAGACCTTGAAAGCGGCTCAACACAGTTGCTTCCCTCCCCTCGGCCCGCTACCCCGCTACCCTCTCCCCACAGTCAACCCCACTGTCAGCGACAGGCGAAGAGACGACATCCTGGTTTCTCTGCTGTGTCCTGTGTCCTGCGTCCAGGCGCGCTTCCGTTTGGAATAAAACGCATTTCTCAAAGCATGCGCTAAAAATGCCAATGTATGCGTATGTCTGTGTGTGTGTGTGTGTGTGTGTGTGTGTGTGTGTGCATGAATAATGTACATATATGTACAAAATACAAATACAAATACAATTTACATATGCACACACATGTGTGTGTGTGTGTGTGTGCGTGTGTGTGTGTTTCCTATGTGCTGTAGGCGTTTTTGGCCAGTTGGCAAACAAACCGAAGCCGACAAGGCTCAGTGCCAGTCAAACGACACCACCCCCACCCCTCCCCCCCCCACACAACCACCCACCACCCGCCAGCGCCTACAAAGAGCCCCAACCCTGTGCCAATATTGAAACTTTCAACTATACACACACAAATACACACGCCTACACTCTTGAATTTGTGTGTGGACCACTTTCATTTTTCACCCACACACACACACACACACACACACACACACACACACTGGCTAACTGCTGGCTGGCCCTCCTGGTCGAGACGATAAAAAAGCTTAGGCTTATGCTTTCGCACATTTTAAGCCACCCCGAACCCCCTCCCCCTAGTCCTAGTCCTAGTGCAAGGCATGCGTAATTTTTGCCAGTGTGTTGGGAGTTTACAAGGGGGGTGGGGGTGTTTTTCGACTGCCCCTGAAGGGGGTAGGCGGCAGGCTGAGGCAAGTACATAGAGCATAGAGCGCACACATGTGCCCATGACATACGCCTGCCCCAACCCCTCTACCCCCCTCCACAAACCTATGGCACATCCTGCGGCTAAGCTGTCCGGCAACGAATTGCGTTTTGATTTTGCATGGACTTTAAGCCAAGCAATTTCTACGCTATTTAAAATGTAAAGCACGCATGTGTGCGTGTGTGTGTGTGTGCGTGTGTGTGTGTGTGCGTGTGTGCGTCTGCAGATGATTTAATTTAAATTTAAATAGGGTTGACTTTAAGTTTTTGCCACAAGTGCCATAAATAACGGCACAAACTCATTAGCCCAATGCACTTGGGATTACTACAACTTGGCCAACACAATTGGCCATAAATATCCAGCATATAGTGAAAATATCTATGTTATTTAAAATATCCCCTGCACGACATTTGTTAACATGCTGTTTGTCATAAAAGAATTTTGTTTTTATTGTTTAGCTCCTGCAAATCGAATTTGAATTTGGCGCGTATTGTCAGTGCTGCCAACCCGTGAAATAAGCATTGTCAACAACAGCTGCCAACTCAAATGTACTAGTGATGCTTAAATGAAATCGAATCATCAATATATCGATAGCACCTTAAGCTCGATAACATTATGATATTTCATGGAAATGGACAAAGCTGAAATACCCTATATTTCCACACTTTTATCCGATTGTTCCTATATCGGCAGTAGAACAATATACATATGCAAAATATTCCACGCACTGTTCTGCATCCTGTAGCAATTTAACAGCAGTTGGTAATACACGAAAAAGTTATTTAAAAAAATGTTGTCTGTAATCTTACAGCTTTATGTTAATTGTCTAGCAAAGTAATTTTGACCCCTCTATGCGATTCTCATAAATTTAAGTAAGGCCTGCAGACCTTTGGTGTTTTCAGTGCTGTTTTAGTGTGTGTGTGTCTCTCTGGGTGTTACTTAAAAGTGATTTTTGGAATATTGTGATTGGCTCTCGCTCTCTCTTTCTCGTTTTCAGTCCCTCTCTTCCACTCTCTTTCTCTTTTTCTCTCTTACTCTCTCGCTCTTTAACTCACTCTCTCGTTTGTTCTCTCTTACTCTCTTTTTTTTCTCTCTTCATCATATTCTCTCTTTTTCTTACACTAATTTTTCTCTGTGTCTCTCTCTCTCTCTCTCTTCTAGTCTCGTTCTGTCAGACTCCCACATTCTCCCTTTTTATCGCCAGCTCTCTTATCTTTCAGTTGCTCTCTCTCTCATTCGCTTGTCTCTTACACTCTCCCTCTCTCTCTCTCTCTCTTTTACTCTCTCTCCCTCTCTTTCTCACATTCACTTATCTCTTACACTCTGCCTCTCTCACTCTTCCTCTTCCTCTTACTCTCTCTCTCTCACTCTTCCTCTTACTCTCTCTCTCTTTCTCAGTCTTCCTCTTACTCTCTCTCTCACTCTTCCTCTTACTCTCTCTCTCTCTCTTACTCTCTCTCTCTCTCTCGTTTACTCTGTCTTTTACTCTCTCTCTCTCTCTCTCTCTCTCTCTTACTCTCTCTCTCTTTCTCCCTCTCTCTCTCACTTACTCCCACTCTTTCTCTCTCCCTCTCTCCCTTTCTCAATCTGTCTCTTTTTCTCTCTCTTACTCTGTCCCTCTCTCTCTCTCTTAGTCAGCCTCTTATTTTTGTTTCCCTTTTCATTCTCCCATTCTCTTTCTCTCTCTCTCATACTACTACTCTTACTTTTACTCTTACTCCCGCTCTCTCTCTTCTTCTCTCATTCTCATCTCCCTATCTCACTTGATCTCCCTTTCTCTCTCTCTCTCTCTCTCTCTCTCTCTCTCTTAGTTGCTCATATACGGTTTTTTACACTTTCTACTAGTTTTTAAGTATTATTATGGTAATAGATGGTCACACTTGACTGATTTGTCTTTAAATAATACCCTTACATGCACATTGCTTAGTTTTTTATTTTATGGTATGTAAACACATGTGCTGTTTAAAAAAAATACCAAGAGCTGCCAACTCGTAGCGAACGATCTGTTGCAATTGAACCAGTTCCGCTGCACAGCTCTATCGATACAAAGCTAGCGCCAAGCGACAACAATTTTCGAAAAAAAACTGCTCTGTGAAGTGAAAAACTCTCGTTTTGTGCGCACAAGTGAAAAATTAAAACAAACAAATTGATAGTTGTACTGATAAAATGAGCACGCTGCGAAGTCACAGTGGTGGCCGCACAAACAGCACCAGCCACAGCAACGCCATCCCGAACAGCAACAACAGCAACAGCAACAACAACAACAACAATCAGAATGGCGACTCTCCAATGCAGCCGCCACAGGACGCGGCGTTGGCGCAGGCCGTCGGATATGTGCGGGAGTTTAGCAGCCAGGCGGCCGCCTACCAGCAGCTGAAGTCGGAGGAGTCGCTGGTGCATCTGCAGCGGAGCATTGCATTGCTGGGCACCAAGGTGGCGCCGCATCGCTTTGCGCCGCAGGCGGGCAACCTGGAGCTGGCCAGGTTCTTTGTGGACGTGCACGCGCTGATGAGCGCCTTGGACGGCGACAGCGAGGCGCTGTGGAGCTGTGTCTCGCTGCTGCAGCACTGCAGTCGCGATTTGGGGGCGCGCGAGGCGATCGTCCAGAAATATTGCTTTGTCCCGCTGCTGGGCCAGCTGCTGGGGCGGACGGTGCGGCCGGAGCGGGTGCAGCGCTTGCTGCTCCTGCTGCAGGATCTCACCTATGGCATACGCATCGCCTGGGAGGAGCCCTATCTGGTGGTGCTCCTCGAGCATCTGGTCGAGCTGGTGCACAGCGTCGACGAGTGCGATGCGAACAGCACGGATCCGGACAGCAGCCGGGCGCAGCTGGCGCTCTCCATTCTGGTCAATTTGTGCTACAACAATTTCGTGGTGCTCTTCCTCTTTCTGCGCAGCGTGAACATCTCCAGCTTCAGCCGGCGCATACAGAACTACGGCCTGCTGGCCTACAAGATGCTCATCATCCTGTCGGAGGATGTGCACGCGTGCGAGCAACGGGAACTGCACACGTTCCTGCGCACCGCATTCGCCGGGATCGAGGATTGCCTGAAGCAGTGGCATGTGCCGCAGATGCGGCACATTGTCGACTTCCTGCTGGACGGACAGCGGCATGCGGGACTCCAGCGCGCGATGCTCAGCTATGCCCACTACTGCGAGGACATCGAGCGACTGCTGAACGTGAGTCGTCATCTGATTCTCAAATTGATTCCCATTCCAATTCCGATTCTCAATTGCAGCAAATCGAGGCGCTTGGCCAGATGGACCCGATGGACACCGGCGAGGATGCGCGCAAGCATCAGCAGTGCTGCATGGAGCTGGTCTTTCGCCTCATCCGCCATGTGCTGCAGCTGTCCGAGCAGGAGGGCATCATCAGCCTGGACGCGATCACGCCGCGCCTCTACGAGCTGATCTGCGACTGGCTCGAATCCGATCTCTGCGGCGTCGCGGCCATCGAGCTGCTCGGCGCCCTGCTGCGGCTGGGCAAGCGGGCCGCCGTCGCCCAGCTGATCGCCCGCGAGCCCGTCCACGTCGTCCAGCTGGTGGGCAGCGCGGAGCGCAGCGACACCAAACCGGGACAGGTGACCGCCATTTTGCGGCTGCTGTTGACGCTGCTGCGCGAATCGAAGACGGAGAAATTGGTGCTGTCCAAAATCGGTGAATCCTATTTCGATAAAATACTCGCGACGCCCCTCTCCCTGCTGCCCCAGATGCTCAGCGCACAGACCCTGTCGGAAGCGGAGGTGGAGAAGTCCGTCTACTGTCTGCTGCTGTTGATCAATTTTGCCGGAATTGCGAAGAAGGCGTATCTGGACAAATGCTGCGCCCTGCTCGAGCGGCCCCAGCTGCAATATGCGCTGGCACGCGCCATGATCAGCGGCAACGAGCAGCTGGTGGCCGCCATGCTCCAGATAGCCCAATTCGAGCACTTTCCCAAGGCAGCCGTAGCCAAAGTAACTTAATTTAAATTTAAATTTGATTTAATTTAATTTCATAACTAACTCCTTCCGCCTTGCGGTTTCAGCTGGTTTCAAATATCGGCAGCAGCCACAGCTTGGCCACGCCTGCTCCGAGCAGCGAACAGTCGGAACAGTGGCGCAATCTGAGCGCCATCCTCAGGAGCCATCGCACCTTCATCGACAAGGAGCTGGCGCAGCGCGTGAACGCTCTGATCGAGAGCATCGGGGAGACGCTGCGTCGCAACGAGCTGCACTCGGCTCCGGTTTCCCAGGTGATCGAGCTGTACGGCCATCGCATCGATAGCCTCAATTGTGCCCTGCACAACATGCAACAGCGCCTGGAACAGGCCGGCGTCCAGCTGAGCAACAGCACACAGCTGACCCACGTCCAGAACGCCGAACTGGAGCGTTTTCAGACCAAAAACTTTGAGCTGCTCATCAGCCAGGAGCGGTGAGTGTGCCCCACCCCGAAAATGTTATACTCATCTGTGTTTGTCCCATGTCCGTCCAGTCTATTGAATCTATATATCTCCTTGTCTTAAAGCTAGGAACATCAAGTTTCTAGATTCTAGATATCACAGTTTATGCAAGAAAACGTTGTCTGTAATCTAACAGCTTTCTGTTAAATGTCTAGCAATGTAAATTGGGCCGCTCTCTGCGATTCTCATGAATTCAAGTAAGGCCTGCAGATCTTTGATGTTTTCAGCGAGTGTGTGTCCATGTGTATAATTTAAAAGTTATATTTAAATAGTTGTGTTTTTAAATGGGAGAGTTTCTTTCGCTCTCTCTCTCTCTCTCTCTCTCTCTCTCGTTTTCAATCTCTCTCTATGCCCATTCTGGGCGTGGCAAATTGATGAATATAACTCCTTGTTTTAAAGCTCGAAAACATCGAGTTTTTGTAGACAAATTACTGAGGATATCACAAACAAAAATTTTGACTACGCCCACTGATGACGTGGCAACTCCATGTAATCTATTTATATGCCTCAGTTTCAAAGCTAAATACATCAGATCTCTGATGAGATCTCCTTGCGTCTTAAGATCTCACAGGAATCTTAAACAAACAAACTGAAGACTTCTAAGAAAAAGGAAAAAGCTTGAGTCGCAAAAATTTGCTAGTATGCTGAGCTCCTCAAGAGATTAATAGATCTATATATTTGTTCCAAAATTAAGACGGTTTTTGACATTCTTACAATTTTCTTCTTTTTTATGTGCAGCCTGCAAACGCAGTGCAAGGATCTCAAGGCGCAGGCGGGTCAGCTGAAAAGCAATCTCAGTGATTTGCTAAAACGCTGGTCGGAAACTTCCGAGCAGCTGCAGGCCAGCGAGCGTCGTCTCTCGGTGAAGCAGGCGGAGATTGCGGGCCTCCAAAGGGACTGCGAAGAGCTGCGCGGCAATCTGGCGGCCAAAAGCGAGGAGCTATGCAAGCTGGAAGCGCTCAGCAAAGACAATGTAAGCTGAATACGCTACTTGAGACATTCTGTATTTAATTAACGTATAAATTATTTGCAGTGCACACGCATCGATAAGCTGAAGAAAACAGTGACTGCCTATGAGCAGGACATCAAGGAGAAGCTGCGCACCATCGAGGAGCGCACCACGGAGCTGGCCAAGACGCACAAAGCGCTCGAGGAGCAGCGTGAGGCGCGCAAAAAATCCGAGGATCTGGTTAGCGTGCTCGAATCGCAACTCCAGGAGAAGAAGGAGCAAATTGAGAACCTCGAAATGGAGCAAAAGGAAACGGAAGATCTGCGCAAAACAATAATGAGCCTAATGGAGAGCAAAAAGCCCAAACGCAAAGCATAATTCACTGTTTCTTTTAATAACTAATTTATTTCTACAAATTCTGACTAACTTGTGTTTTTAGATAGAAATTAGCTCTTAACACATAAAAACAATATTCAAGTATGAGTACACGAAATATTCAAATTTTCGATTTTAAAAAGTTAGCCTAAACATTTTATTGCTCTACGATTTTAGAAACTTTACATTTCCAAAGTTTTATTATTCTTCGCAAGCATTTGATAAAAACAAAATATAATTAAAGAGCTAAAAAATTAAAATTGTAAAATAAAATACATACAACTAATGAAAATAATGAAAAATATTTTTAAACCGACATTATCTATAATTATTAATAGTACTATTTAAAAAGTAGAAGTCGATAGCTTTTAATATAAACAGATACTTTTTACTTTTTTAAAATTTGTCTACATATGCTACTATCCTGAAATTAACTCTTGCCAAACTTATTTTTTCTTAGGAATATTGAGGTTTTAAAAATAGTAATTATTGGAAAAAAATATATCTTGTACAGTGATAAAAAATTAGAGGACTTTTTTCAAAAGTAACTAAATAACTAGAACTTAAATTGTTGTTTCCAAATAGTTTTGTTTACAAAATTTGAGTATTTGGATTTTTTAAAGCATTGAATTATATTATATGACAATCCATTAAAATTAAAAAAAATATATTTTCTTTAATGAACAAAATTAGGGCTGCTATTTTGTTGGAAATTCAAATTATATGCGTTCGTTTTAGCGAGTATTCACTGTAATTGTGATTTGCGTGATTGGGGTTAATGTGACCGCAAACAACCCGGTGAACACACGCAGCTCCCATTCTCCGTGCACAATAAAAAGTCAGATTTGATTTATTTTTTTGTATATACATTTTAATGTAAATTGCACTAACAAGCGTTAACAATACAATGCAATTGATTGTTGTTGTAGTGCAAATGATAAAAAAAAAAAACGTTCCATTACAAATTCAAATATAACCGAAATGAAAAAAGTAAAAAAATTAATAGGGTAGCGGGGGATGGGAATAGAAATTATAATATATTAAATATAAATTACAATATATTTCATATACAAGGGAATTTTGTGTGTTGGTGTGTGTGTGTGTAATTTTACTAAATGGTCGCTAAATAGTGGATTTTTTTTTATGAAGTATCATCTTATTAAACTAACACCAGCTTCTAATCAACAGGAAGTGTCTTAGGAAACAAAATCAAAGGGTTTTGAAATTGCGCAGCACAAGAAGAAAATATTACAAAAGGAAAAAGAAAGTGGAAGAGCAGCGAGTTTTAAATACACAAACTAAAAATATGTCACAAAAATTTAAAAAAAAAAAAACAACTGGAATGGCTGCCATTTCAATATAGATATATATATGTCTATATATATATATATATGTGGGTATAAAAAGTGTGCCTCCAAAGTGTGTGTAGGGGAGAGGTTTTGTGTGTGTGTCTGTCTGTCTGTTTGACTGATTGCCCATTTTCATTGCGCGGCCCTTACGAGCCAAAGTGCTCCTTGTCCTGATCGATGCGCGCAAATTCGTAGCTGCCACGCCCATCGAACTGCAAATAGTAATCGTGATGGACCCAAAGCGATTTGCGATGCGATACGGTGAAGAGCGTTATGCCCGCCTCACGGCAGTAGCTGTACATCTTGCCCTCAACGTCGACGGAAACGGCGCTGGTGCACTCGTCGAGAATGGCGAACTGCGGCTTGTGGTAGAAGAGACGGGCCATGGCAATGCGCTGTTTCTCGCCGCCGGAGAGCACATCGATCCAATCCTCAATGGCGTCGAGGCCGTTCTCGCGCTGCTCCAGATACGTCAGCTGCACAATGCCCAGGAAGTGCAACAGATCCTCATCGGATTTGCCCAGGCGGCGCATATCCTCGCGCGTGTGCGGGTAAATAATCTGCAGAGCGAGATAGCAAATATTAGTAAGGTAGAAAAGAAAGAGAGAGAGCATGATAAAGTAGGCTACTCAAAAACTAAATTAACTAAACGGAATTAAATAAGAGCTTTAATGTGCTTTTAAAGCTTACAATTAAATAGAGCGCATATATCTATATATACCTTATAGCAAATGCAACGGATTAGAAAGAGAAACATAAAATACATGCTTCATTTAATCAAAAATTTAATTCTGTAGAAAAAACAAGCTATAAAAATAATCTTAAGAAAGTATAAAAAGTCAATATTTACTCCTGGCAAATATAAATAAATTAAATAAAGTTAAAAAAAATTGGTGATTATTATATGGAAAATAAAAAGATGAACAAACTAAATAAAAAAATATTAAAATAGAGCTTCAATGTGCTTTAAAAAACTGAAAAATTGGGTTTGCTAAGAATGTTCATATCAAGAGTTAAAACAGTGTTAAGCTTTAATGAGCTTTCAGACTATAAATCGAAAACTGAGTAATATTGCCCAATAGCAAATAACTGATCTGATATAAATTAATAATAATAAATTAATCCAGCTAAAATCACACATTGGCCTTAAGCTTAAATGTGCTTTCAAATCAAATTATCTTGTAGAAAAACAAAGCTAAAGACTCGTTAAAATCTAAAAGCGAGAAAGAAATTTGATAAAGCTACGTAAAAGCTTTAATGTGCTTTTACAAAAGTTTACAGAATAACACAGTAATAAAAAATATAGAGGGAAATATGAGAAATGATATATAATTTTAATTTTTACCTGATCGCGCAAGCTGCCTAACGTCATATAGGGGCGCTGGGGAATGTAGAAGAGTTTGCCACGCGACGGTTTCGTCACCTTGCCACCCCACGTGGGCCACAGCTCGCCGAGGATGCGGAAGAGCGAGGATTTGCCACAGCCATTGGGTCCACAGACAAGGACATTGGTGCCAGATCTGAAAGATGGGGGCGAAAAGAACTATAGAAAACAGCAATCGGCAGACATGCAAACGAAACTCACTTCACTTCAAAGGTCAGCTCCTTGAGCAGGACATCGCCGTTGGGCGTGACAAGCGGCACCTTTTCGAAGCGTATTATGTTATCCTCGAAGCACATGATGCCCTTGTTGGGGCCAAAGGTGCTGGCCGCGGCATCGGTGCCGCCGTTCTGCGTGATGCTGTTGCCATTGACCATGGTGCGCTCGTAGGTGCCCTTGTTGAGATCGCTGAGCACCTTGATCAGCTCCGTCATGCGCGCCGTGAATCCGGCCAGGCGGGACATCTCGCGTCCGGCCAACACCAGACGACCGATGGCCTCCGCCAGCTTGACCAGCATCCGGCCGTACGTGTAATAAGCCTGCAAGCGCTGGCCGCTGTTCTCGCCGGACAGCAGCGGATGGTTCTCGGAGAAGAAGGGTATCGACACGGCGTAGAAGCCGACAATCGAGGCAAAGTCTGCAAAAGATTCGCAATTTAAAGTTTCAATACAAGTGAGATGCAAAAATATGAAGAGTGTTTAACTGGTGGATACCCTATAATCATCGTAAGCACTATATTATTTTTAATTATTATTTTCTTCTATTAACAATTTTATTTTTTATTTTATGAAACAACATTTGTGGATTGATTTTAAGTAGTTGACTAGATTACCATATCTTCAACTCAAATCAAATCTACAAGCCGGTTTTAAAATGGGATTTTTGCAATTATATGTTGGCAATTAATTAGATTAGATACATATTTATATTATAACAAATTTATTGAATTGCATTAAAAAGTTGTTGCCTCTTCAATTTAAAATCGTTATAATGTCAATTTAAGACGAAATTAACAGAAGTAGCTAAAAAAAAAAGTTCTATATTATTTAATGGATAAAAATAATATCCGAAAATACAAATATTTTTTTATGTATTCACTATAAAAAAAAAACAACTTATCTCTCGCTGATACTAATTCAAAAATCAAAAACCGCTGCTTATAAATCGATATTTATCGTTTGAGTTATCGATAACAAGATAACTTGACCTGTGCTTACATCTTACGGAAACTCAATTAGCAATATCTAAAAATACAAATATTTCGAAACTTAATATTTTTGATCTAAACAAAAAAAATTATGCCTATTATTCAGCGGGTATACGAGAATACATATTCCTCAACACGTTTTGGGGTTTTAAAGTAAGTGTAGATAGACTTAGCTAGTTATTCAGATCAAGGTTACATCTAGTTTAAAGAGTATACCCTCGAAATAGGGATTTGGGTGTGACTCACATTTGCCAATGATGTTGTCGATGATGCCCATGCTGACGCGGAACTCGAGGAACTTGCGCAGATGCGATCGCAGCTTAGAGTAGCTGGCCAATAGGGTCAATTTCTCGCGGACATTGCCCTGATAGAAGGCGACTTCCTCGGAGTTTGTGATCAGCCTGCTGTTCACATAACGGAATTCGCCCTCCAGTTTCTGCTCCTCGACGGTGAGGCGACCCGTCGGACGGCGCAGTCGCGTCAGGAAAACGCCCGCAAACAGTAAATAGAGCATCAAAATCGAGGGCGTCTTGCCGCCCAGATTGACAGTCAGCCGATAGACATAGATGAATATATCCAGAACCGGTTTGCTAATGTTCGAATACAGATCCGTGGCGCTCTCGCAGAACTTGTCGATGTCCGTGGTCAGCAGCTGATCCGCATTCGCTATTCGGTTGTCCAAATTTGACATTTTGTAGTACGTGTAGCCACTGCAAAAAAATACAAAAGTCAATATTAAATTAAAAGAGATTTTTGGGTTTTTTTTAATATTATTTTTTAATTTTTTTAGATAGCAAGTTGTTGTATTAACTTATTTTAAAGTAGTGTGCGAGAAGATTCCCAATTAAGATAAACATATTAATAAATTAATTAAATACAAAAAATAAAAATATTTTTAACGATATCTAAACTATGAACTATTATATCATACAGCTACTAAATATAGCCAACCATTTTTGGCTTAAACTTTAAAAAGTTTGGAATATTTTAACATAAACGTGTTTATACATTAAACTCTGGAACTTCTGGTCAAGAGTGCTTGACTTTACACTTTTTAATGATAATGACAGCGAACAATTTAAGTGTTTAAGTATTTTTAGACTAGAACTAGAACTTTCTAATAATGTGTTTAGTTTAATGGGTTGTTATATTATTATATATTATGTCATATATGAATCAAATACCAGTGTTGCAAATCGGTTTAAACCTGAAATTCTTGAACCAAAATAATTCCTCGTAAAAAGAGTCGAACCTCAATTCGAACTATAAAATTTAAATAGTTTAAGTTTTCGCTATTTTTTTTTTTTTTTTTGTATTATTTTTGTTGTTTAAAGTTATAAACTTTTTTTAATAACCCAAACCAAGTCAAATTTATTTATATTAATATAAATACCAATATTCAATAATTAAATTGTTCGCTTAAGAGCTCGAACCTTGGTTTTCAGCTATGATTCTAACTGTGATAAACGTAATTTTCTTTCCATTTTCTTTTCAATACACTTACTTGAGGTACTGACTGTAGAGATGATGCGTTAGATTTGTGCGGAAGCGCAGCTTCAGCTCGCCCAGACTCCACTTCAACACATTGGTGACCACAGAAATCTACAAATAAAATAATTAATACCAAACACACACACACACACACACACACACACACACACACACACACACACTAGCAAAAACTTACAGCTGGCAGAGCGGCCAAATATTTAAGCAGCGCCGTCTTGAACTTGGCCCGATTCATGTGTATAATGGTGCTCTCCACAACGGTCGCATTCTGGATCATCCAAATGTCGCTGACAGAGCGTCCGATCAGCGCGGCGGCTATCAGCGCCAGCAGACCCGTCTCAATGCTCCAGAATCTGGGTATGAGTATAGCTGCAAACATAATATACCACATAATAATATTAAACAATCTAATAACATATGGTTATACTATTGTACTTACGCAGCAGCTGTCGCAGCTGTTTGAAGAAAACTGAATTCACGTGCGCCTTGTTCTTTTTTTTGTCCTTTTTCTCCGCGATAGTATACTGAATTTTGTCCTCATAGCCGGATTTTCTGGAAATCAAAAAAATACAAGTATTTTTCTTAATATTAATATATTTTGATTCCAATTCATCGTATTAGATATGCATCCTTATAGCATATATATCAAATAATTTAGACCTATCCTTATATAAGAACACTAGAGCACCAAATTATGAACAAAAAGACCATCCTCATCAAAATCGGTTGAGTTTTGGCAAAGTTACGACGGGGTAAAGTTCAGACCTATCCTTATATGGGTACACTAGGGCAAATATTCGAAAATTGTTGACATGAATTTGGACCAAAAATTTTATTTTCAAACTGAAATGTAGAATTAATCTAGATACCGAATCATGAACAAAAAGACCATCCTCAGTGCTGAGAGTTTGTGTGTATGTGTAAAATTCTGGGTTCAGGGTATCTCCTAGTCGGGAGGTCCCGACTAGAGCAAATCTTACTTGTTTTTATTTTTTTTGTTTTTTTAAATATGTGTATACAAAGTAATTGGTGTATTAAATATAAATAAAAAATGCGGCTATTAGAAATAAAAATTTGTCGGCTTTGAAAGCGTTTCACGTGTGTCACGTAACCGTTAAACATTATGGCTAACGATTATATAACAACGATATTATAGTTAATTGAAATTAGCCTATATATATATATTTTTTTTTTAGATTATATGACCTTTATTTAAAGCTATTATAGATGCTAATTTCTTGTTACGTTACAACATTTTTTCATTCTTTATTTCTTTGTAAATATTTTAAAAACAACTTTGAACATTTTTAAATTAGACACTAAAAATTAGAGCCATTCAAGTAAAAAATCTCTCTTTTATCGAGGACAATTCAAATTTACTAATTTATTGTTTCCCTCTTAATCTTTATACTTTATTTATATTTATATATGTTTTTTTCACTAAACACAAATAAAAGGAATTTTTTTAAATATCTTAAAAAGAAAGCAAAAAATATTTTCTAAGAGTAAACTATTTTCTTTTGAAGTGCTATACAAATGAACCAGTTTGGAACCAGTGCTTTTTAATTTTAATTCAATTTATTTTAATTCGCAAAAAAAACCCGCAAAGAAAATTCGTATTAAATAGAGAAGGAAAATGAATCAATTTCAGTTACAACTTAATTGTAACTCAAGTGTTTTTACTAGAAGCACGAGCTGAATAATGAGACATGTTAGCCAAGGTCGTTTCGTTAATGGATAAAAATAAACAAATATAAATATATAGATGGCACATTAGTGAGACAATTAAATCGATGCGATTCCTCTAGACGCGGATGCACTGCAGCCGGTCAAAGGTCAAAAGAACGGTTTCAGGTTTTCCGCTTATCATGCGGGGTATGCCGTCAAAATAAAATATGCTCAATCGGGGAATGTGCCAAAACAAAGTGCAAAGTTTGCATTTTGTCGCTTATCAAATTTTTAACCGCGCTGAGGTGTCGCCAGCTGCTCTCTTTCTTTATTTATTGTTTTTTTTTTTGTGGCTCGACAGCTTCATAAAATTTTGATGATTGGCAATGACTTGCAGAATTCTGGTTTTATTTTCAAACATTCTTGAAAACCTTTGTTTTTTTTTTGTCTTGATTAAATTATTTTTAGTGGCAGTTGAGCTTTTTATTGTTGATTTGCGCATTTCTGTCAATTCCAACACATTGTTGTTGCTGTTGCTGTTGTTGTTGTCGATCGTTTGTGTGGGGGGACGTCTAACACGTGTTCGGGTCCGTAGGTCGGTCAATCGCATTTAATGATCAGCGATGTCGTCGCTTTGTTGTCTGGGAGTTTTGTTTGCATATGAAATCGATACGAGCAATGAGTGTGTGCTTGGGCACAAATACGTTGTACAACACTGGCTATTAGTTTTTATTTTTGAATTTAAGTTTGTATTTTTTTATTTAACAATCATTTGATTAGGGGAAAAACATGAACAAGATTTTGCAAATTCTTTCGCTTGTCTTAAATTCCTCGCCACTAGCGATGTGTATGTGACGCATTTAACAACACTGAACATTCGTTTTATGTTAAAATTAAAGCCTTTTAATAATCTGGTAATTGTTATATACAAATTATTTCTTTTTATACCCTGAACCCATTGAAATTATAATGGTTTTGTGCAAATGTATGTAACAGGCAGAAAGAGGCATCTGCGACCCCATAAAGTATATATATTCTTGATCAGGATCACTAGCCGAGTCGAT
>SCDY01002228.1:0-15815 GCA_004143825.1 Drosophila micromelanica | reverse complement strand
TAATTTTTTTTTATTTTTAACTATCTTAATACTTATTTAGTGCCGAGAGTTTGTGTGTATGTGTTAAATGCTGGGTTCAGGGTATCTCCTAGTCGGGAGATCCCGCCTAGAGCAATCTTACTTGTTACTCATTTATCATTTGTTACTCATTTTAAATTTTTTTTTTTAAATTTTTTTTAAAAGTGAATAAAGTTATGATTGATTTATTTGAGTCTTTAGCTCTTAAACTGAGACTGGAAATGCCTATTTTATGCCAATTACATGAATACCCATCCAGCCATTATATCCTGGATTTCATTTACCAATTTTCAGTGGCTACAGGGGAAAAAAAGAAAAGAGAAAAAAATTACAATACTTATGAAGGGGGCAGCCTGTGCGTGACACATTTGCATATACGTATTCACAATATATATTTACACATATTAATAGATATGTATTTATTATATATATATATGTATATCTGTGTATGCACACGATATGGTCTTATCCGTGTGACCGTAAATCTTTTTTTCCATTTTTGGCATTGTCGTGTGAAGGCTGTTTATCGCTTGCGGCTGGGCCGGTTTGGCAGCTCATTTAAATTAACAGCTCGGCATGCCGGAAACTGCAGAGGGGGGCCTCGGGATCGGGGTCGGGAAGTTGGTGGGGCAGCGTTTGGGGCATGCCGCATGGTCGATGTCATTTTTTGTCAGCTGTTTAAACTTCACCAAATCGATTTGTGGCACCGAATTTGAATTTGCTTCAGCGTTTGGCAATTCTTCTGCTTGGCTAGCACCTTCCAATACACTTAAAGTTTACCACACTTAAACCCAGACGATGCCTTTTTGTTCTCACTGTATTCGACCATTTTTGCCAGACTCCGACCTCATTCTCGCTCCCCATCTTCCTCACTGTACCAATAGCAGGAAACGACTCTCATTTAAGTTTAATATGCATGCAAAATAAAAATGACAAATAAAAAACAAATAAAAACTCTGCAGTCGGGCATTACCGACTGCATTATACTCGTTCAGAATAATAATTAATGTTGTTAGTTTGGAAAATTTCGGTATTTTGTTATTTATGTCGGTGCATTATTTAAAGAGCACAACTACGAGTATATAGCCAAAGTTTCAAGTCTCTATCTTCGATAGACAGACGGACAGCATGACGGACATTGCATAAACCCAATATACTGGTCACACTTCGTGAACGAGAGCATCAAAAACTGAGTGGCAATTGGCAAAAGTGTCAAAGCGAAAGCTGCCAGGACGATGCAGCGGTTGGTGGATTAGGGACTAGCATAACGTTTGCACTTGTCCCGAAAATCCCCCAAAGTAAATTCCACTTAAAATGCAATTATAACATTAAGTGCATTAGAGACGGGGAGACCAGGGACTGTTGGCTGTGTTGAGGCAAAACCTCAGTCACCCAAGTGGCAAACATCAAAAGCGCAACGTTTAATTGCCAAAATGTGGCAAAGATTAAATATGCGGTGAAAAAAAGGGGTATTAAATATAGGATAAGTTTATTTATTTTATTTGTACTAAAATAAAAGTCAATGTTCTTAAGATGTTCCAAGGTGGAAATCTTACAAAATATTTTCTAAATATTGGTTTAAATGTATATACCAATAAGCAATAGCTTCTTCCTCCTTACTTACGGTTAAAGGAAATATTTATTCGTTTAAAAAATCATAAAAATTAAATTATTCAACCGCATAAAATGATATTGCCAGACTTTAAAGGTAGCATTCCTTAAGGATGTTCCCTCTCAATTTAAAAAATATATAATATAAGCCAAAATAAAACTTTAATGTTTTCTGATTGCCATTAAAAATTAAAAACAATGTGGATAACCAGATGAACGAATCGAACCTAAAGGTTCGAGCCGTAAATCGAAATATTTCAATAGTTAGAATTTTATATGGCATTTATTAATTCAACTTATTATTTTATATCAATATATAATTTTTTGCAACAGTTTCAAAGTCATCTTTTGTCATCTATTGATACTCGTGTAAGCAGCTTACGAAGATATTTTCAATATTTTCTGGCATTGAAAATTGTATGAAGCTCAAAGCAGCAAAGGAATAAGAGAGTGGAGGGAAGCGGGGGAGAGGGGTAGCTTATACGACAACTGGACAATAATGTGCGTCCAATTGGAAGCTGCCAGCGGGGGTTAATAAAACCAAAATGAAAGCACTGCAAAATGAACCGAAAAATAATAATAAAAGGCGCAGCAAGAAAAGTCATAACATTCAAACACATACATATATATATGTATATAAATAGTTATGTATAGATATATATGCACCTATGCATATACATAGTAACGAAAAATATCATATTCAATAATGGATAGCAACGCATTATATATAGTATATATAGTATATACAGTATATATAGTTATATATATAATTTGAAAGTTCATATATTTCAAAAATATGATTATCAAATGTTGTCCAAATTAAGATTGTATGCGTTTTAATGGAGCTATGACAATTTTTTTGTTTACCCTGTAACTATAGAATATGGGAAAATGGGTATACTAATTATCATGCAAAAATTTGTATTGATATTTTTAATATAAGTTTTTGCAGCAGGAGAGCATGTGGCATGTATATAAAGAAAAAAGTTCATATTGAAGGATATTGGGTATCTGTTAGCCGGTCACCTTGATTCTAGCTCGCTTACTCATTTTTCCGTAGCGAAGGAGGTTGTTAAAATTGTTCCAAAATATTGTAAGAGAACAAAATTAAAATGCGCCCAATAGCTATAAAATAAAGCGACAAGAAGAAAAACAGAATGTAAAAACTGAAAGTACCCTATAAATATCACAAAAGAGCATATATTTTATTTAAAAGGCACATAGATGAAAAAAAAGAGCTACAATAGAGGTTCATAGGTTCCCGGACATTTTAACAGGGTATCTTGGTTATAAAAACACCTAAAACAACAACTCTTAACTCGAGCGTTTTCGTGGGCGTTGCCGCAGCAACAAAATGTTTACATTTTATTAACCCAAGCGATATGGTTTTTATATGGGCCACGTTAAAATATGCATAAAAAAAACAATAACAAAAACAACAATGTCAAACCATGTGCTTGTTGCAGTAAATAAAACGCCAACTAAAAGTACTCGACAATGACATATCCTGCTCCATATTTATAATCGTAATGTGAGTATATACCAAAAATTATAGATAAGTCTTTCATTCAAAGAGAGAATCATATTTATTTTAACCTGAAATATTCTCATATAAATATATATAACTGACACTTGTGCCCTTATACCCTGTCTTTGTCCGTTTTCAATGGGTACAGGGTATTAGGAATGAGGCATCCAAAAATTGGGCAGCAAAACGAACGCGTAAAAATATTGACAGCGGTTGGGGAATGTAAATGTTGCGGGTTCGGCTCGGCCAGATAAGATTCTAATGAAATTTCTGTACACGTACAAACACAGACACACACACACACACACACATTCGTGTACATTTAATGTCAATATTCTGATGAGAAGGAAGAACTGCTTAAAAAATGGAAACTTTTAACCTGGAGTCCATCAGTTGGGTTGAGAAGGAGTATTTAAATTTAGCTCGTTAAAATATTAAAGTGAGCAAGGTGCACTTGTATTATATCTAAATATATAAACATAATGCGCCTAATGTTAAAAAAAAAACAACAAAACAGCGAAGTTGCGGTTTTATGTTAATTGTGTAGCAAGGCAATTTAGACCCCTCTCTGCGATTCTCATAAGTTCAAGTAAGTTCATAAGTTCTCTCTCATAAGTTCAAGTAAGTTCATAAGTTCTCTCTCATTTTTTGCCTCTCTCTTTCTCTTTTATTACTTCTCACTTTAATTTTTTCCCCCTCTTCTCTTACTCTTACGCGCTCTTTTTCATTTCTTTCTCTCTCTATATATTTTTCTTACTCTGTATCTTATCCCAACATCTCCCTCTCTATGTGTATTTTAATACCCTATACCAACTTCACATTTGTAATGAAGGGTGTAATCGTTATGTGCAACTGTATGTAAGACGCAAAAGGGATAACAGGATATCTCCTAGTTGAACATTCTTGATTAGAGAACTTTTAACTTGTTGTCTTTGTCCCTGTGGCCGTCGTGTTGTTTGCGCCAGTTTCTATTGCCTACTTTGCGGGGCAGCCAACAAAATTTGCTGTTGTTGTAAGTGTTCTTGTTATGGAGTGCATAACTTTGGGGCGCTAATTAAATACACAGCTTGCCCGCGAGTTGCCTGCCAGGCAAAAGCCAAAAGAGTTTTTCGCCATTTCGCAAAGCCCCCAAAAAGAAAAAAAACCAGCCGCCGTCGTCAAACACGTAATTGAAATAAAAGAGCTGCCGACTCCTGATGCCAGGGGGCATTGTAACACATGCATCCACACGCACATATACACACTCACACACACACACAAGCATACCTGAGCATTTGCTCTGGTGTCATTACTTGTTTTGTTTGATACCCTGTACACATCAAATGCGCAAAGCAGGTCTTTTAAAATAATGTGAGAATTTTTGTAGAAAAATAGACTTTTAAAGTCTTTGTTTCATATATCTTCTTTTCTTTATGAAGATACCTTATTAATTTATTAATTAAATTATTTAAAAGTTATTTAAGACGATTGTTTTTTTTTGATATGTTTATTAGTGTATCTATGTTTTTACTTGGCCTATTACCTTTGCCTCCAAGTACAGGGTATCTCCTAATCAAGAACTGCCGACTGCTGCTTTCTTATCGCCTAATAAATGCCCCAAATGCGGTAATTACATAAGTGCCGCCTGAGCCTAACTGTCAGTAATCTCAGTCTCCGGGCTGCCGTCACACACACACACAAACACACACACACACATATGTGTCACCCTCATTTGTTTGCCTGTGTGTGTTTCTTTTTTTGTTTCAACATTATAATGTCATCATTTAGAAGCTAAATATAACCCGCAACTTGGAACTTTATACTTTATACTTTGTTTTTTTTCTACTGATTTTATAATAGGGTGCAAAGAGGGTATTTAAATGATTTATGTAACGCATTGCAAAAATGCCCTTTAAAATATATATGCAAATAGTATGAGACAAAAACTAAGAAATTATATACTACGAAATTTTACTGTACTATATGGGAAAGTCAATATTTTTTTTTTTTTTTGTACTTACAACTAGCAATAGTAGAAGTGTAAACTGAAAAATAATAAAATTTGGGTAGACTTGAGTATTGCTTTTTTTTTCTTAAAAGCTGCTCGAAACATACGAAAGCACTTATCGAAAAAAAAACCAAGGAGAGCTCTCAAATTCTTTTTATTTGCGCTAAGTTGCCTTTTTCAATAAACAAGTGAAGAATATTGAATAACATCACTCTTCGGTTATATAAGAGCCAATAGCTGCGTGCCTAACTTATCTAAATTTCAGGATATTAAGCTTAAGAGCTGCCTGCATCTCATGTTCAGCCATTAAAATCATCGGTATTTGCCTCGAACCCAAGCTGTGTGCTGTGTGAAAGCTGAGACTAATAAAAGCTACTTAGTTGTTATTATTAGCTGTTATGCAGGTCTCTTGCCATGGAACGCTTCTCTCTGCAGTTTTTTTTGCTACACGAAGGGGATTTAATACTTGAATTGCTTCAATTTGAGTTTGCGATTTTCGGATGGTAAACAAATTGCGGAAATACAATACAGTGAAAAGTTATCCTGTACATATGCCATCCTGACCAAGCACCTATTATCCGCTTCCATTCAACTTTTTAGCCACGCCTCATTTTCCGTTTGGCAGCCAACTTATAAACAGCTGTCGGATGTGTTTTGCAGCTGCACAAATTCGCCCCCCCCACTCCTACTTATCGAATACCCACTCCAATCCCCATTCTACAACTCGCTTTTATGCTTGAAAAATAATTCGACTTTTAATACCCAGTACATTAAGGTTGCAGTGGGTTCTTCCGATAATAACGGTTATTTTAAAATAATTTATTGTAAAAATATCAAAAAAATAAAGCTAATAACTGCTATGGTGTCTGACACAATTTTAATATAATTTAAATTCAAATTGTTTTTTTTTTTACTTACATATATTCAACTTTGATCTTGGCATCTTGTAATCCCTGTTTAACTATCAGTTTAACTAGCAGTTAACCCGCATATTTAAGGAATAGCATCTAGTCTAGCATGCGCTTATGGGCTAAAAACATTCTTGTCAGCTAAATACCAGCTTTGCGCTGCTGTTTCTCTCATTACCAGGCACCTGCCTCATCTCGACTCCCCTTATACACTACCTCCCCTTCGTTTGCCTGCAAAATCTTTTGTGCCCATTCGTTAAAAAATGACAAAAGGTAGCGGCAGGCAGGTAACACCTAATGCCACGCCCCCCCGACAGGCGCACGTCTGCCATTTGAGGAATCGATAAGATGGCAAATGAAAATTGCTTTATGGCATCTGACTTTATTCCCCACTCTGCCCAGGGGAGTCGAGTGTCAAATAATGTTGAGCAGCTGTTAACAGGAGGGCGCCCACTTTAAATTTTCCTCGCGATATCCGATCTGACCGATCAGGTGGAAGACATTGGCCCCAGCCTAATTTTCCATTTTCTGTTTAAGGCCTATGCCTTGAAACCCCAATGTGCACAAAACAACATCAATTTTCATTTTGAAGCCATTTTATTGCTTTGTCTACACAAACAATGCTGAAATAAATATATTAAATTTCATTAAATGTTTTAAAATTGAGGACAAAAAGTGATTTATTTAAATTTCAAGTTATAACTCACTTTTTATACATGCACACAATTTGATTTATTAAAAAAAGAAATGGCAGAAAATTTGAAAATATTTTCAATTGTACCATTGTACCAAACATGAAACTTGAATTGTACCATTGAATTAATATTGTACCAACCCAAACTCAAACTTGTACCAAACATGAAACTTCTGATTGGAGACGGCATGCTGTCAAAGTAGATTACTGTCTATCTGGAAAATATTGAAATTAGCTACAGATATATGCATATTAAGCACACACACGTACACGCACACGCACACACACACACACACACACGCACACACATGCACGCACAACTCCTGCTGGGTTTGCTGTTAGACAACAGACATGAAGGACTCGCACTTCCGATTGGAGTCGATGTTGATTGTGCCTCCAAAAAAGGATTTGCCTGCATATTTATGAGTTCACAATGAACTGATGCATGTCTATTGATTGCTGGACAAAATTACATTGAATCGGAAACAAAAGTGGGGAAACAATAAGAAATCCATGAACAACAACATGAACAACAATTGAAATTCTAACAAGAACGTAGCTGCGAGCACATGTCCTGATGCTTCCTCTCTACTCTCAGTTCTAGTTCAAACAAAAGGTCTCTCTGTCAAAGCTGAAAAAAAAAAAACGGAAAAGCGTCTGGCTAAATGTTAAAATTTTTGGCATTTGCCGAACGGTTTTTGCACAAGCCGCAGCTAAAAGTCAGGACCTTTGGCCTTTGCCCAATATGTGTATAAATGTAATTGCGTGTGTGTGTGTGTGTGTGTGCACACATATGACAAACGGCCAGCTATAGAATGAAAGATTAGATGAGCGGTGAGGTGAGGTGAGGCGTGGCAAGCTTTGCCTTTATCCTTTGAATTGACACACACAAAATGTAAACAGAAACGCGACCTGCGCGAGTTAAATCTAAACAGCTCACACACACACACACACACGTCTCACATACATACACACACACACACACATAAATATACACTCACACACAGCTAGACCACGTTTAGTGCAGGTACATTTTCTACAGGCGGTGCTTAATAATTAACAAAGTTTTTCTCTTATTTTTGGTTTTCTTCTTGTTTTGTGTTTTGTTTCACAACTTTTCCTTCTTTTTGCTATTGCTTAATTTCTAAATTTTCATTTGCCAAGTTTTTGTTTTTTTTTATTATGCTGCTTCATTTACATTACTTGGCTAGTTTTTGTCGCTTTGCTGCTGCTTTTAATTTAATGAAAATGTTATGTCCCTACACACAAATACATATATACGTTTACAGTGGTCGTTCGATAGTTGAAACTAGTTCAAGTAAACGAAAACTTCTAATTTTATATATATATATATATATATATTATACAAATTAAACATCTTTCATATATATGTATGTTTACTATTATAAATTATGTTTGTTTAATAATCTCAAAGAGTATAAGTTCTTTTGTAAAGGACTTTGAATAGAAATTGCTTTGCTTTTTTAATTGCAAACTTTGCACATATACACACACATTCTATATACAACTCAAAAATTAAAATGCCATAAATTTGTTGACTTATGAAAACTATTTTGGTTATTTACAAAAATGTAAAAAATTTGTGCATAAAATGCTTTGAGACAATTTATTTAAATTGAAATTAAATGAACCACAAATAACTTTTCATTGGAAACTAATACGTAACATGAGAAATATTATATATCTAAATATTCTATTCTTACTCAAATGACAAAGTTTGCAAATTTGATTAATCTAGTAATTTTGTTTTTTTTTTTTTTTTTGGTGCAAATAATCAGACAATATTTTCTAATGTTATCTAGTATTGTAACGAATATTGTGCTTAAATTAATGTTAAATGATGCTTTTAAATGCAAATTGAAATGCAATTTATTTACACTCATTCATTCCTTACTCGCATTTACAAAAATATACACATTAAATATTCCTAAATAGATTTCAATCGGGCTCATAAGAGACTCTGTGTGTGTGTGCGTGTGTGTGTGTGTGTGTGTGCTTGTCTCCAAAATGGCAGCATAAATCAAATGTGTGCCAGCGCATGGAAATTGTACTAATTAATAATACATATTGCTAATTAAATGACATTCATAAGACCGCCTTCTGGCAAGTCCGTCCCTTTTCTCATTTTCTTTATATATACATTTCTTTTCTTTTTTTTGCCTACTTTAGTTGGCACGTTTCTATGTGGGTGTTTATTATATATACATACAAATATATATATATATATTTATTGTATAGATATATATTTGTGGGTAGCTGCCTAATCGCTGCCCCTACTGCGACCTGCATTCTAATGGTCAATGGCGTGGCAAGAGGCAGCATCAAGTTTTTATGGCCTCAAAGAATTTCCAATTGCGGCGCAGTTAAAACTGTCTGCTCTTCTTCGGGGTGATTTGTGGGCCCAAGGAGGCGGGGCCACCATCCAAAGGACCGCATAAATGGGCATTGTTTAAGAACTTAAAGACTTTAAATGGCGTTGTCACAAAATTTCGATTATCGATGGCAGGCGATAAGTTTATAGTTGTTAACAACAACATTTCGATTGCTTGTCAAAATGTTATCGATCAGTCGATTTGCACTGTGTGAAGAGAGAGAGAGAGAGGGAGGGTTTCACAGTTCAAAGACACACGAAAGTCATGCAAAGTCAAATAAAATTTGGCACGCAACAAACATTTAGATTTGAAATTTGCCTTGGGGGGAAGAAGGTCTTGAGTGTAAAACCCGTTTGTCTGTTAGCAGCTCCGGTGGCTGCTGAAGTGGGGCGCATGCATATGTGACTCGCACGACATGTGGGTGGGAGGTGGGGAGATGGGGACTTGGGGGTGGGACCGCCTTTGACTTTGACTCTTGAGCGTGGTGTGATTTTTCTCTCTTTATCTCCTTGCAGCTAGTGTATGCGAGTTTTTTCACGAAATATGTAACTCTAAGCAGGCGAACTAATTGGGCTCATAAAGTATATATTTATATTCCTGATCCGTATCCTTTTTCTGTGCAATTTATCTTTCAGTTGAAAAGCTATCATCTTGAAACGTCTTTTTACTAATTTTATAAGAAAATTATCATCAACATTAGACTGCCATAAAAAAATAGATCCCATAGCAAAAACAATTGATAATAATGAAATTTGTATATGAAAAATTAAAAATATCCTAATTAAATTCAACAAACATCAATATTGAACTTTCAACAGCTTTAGTTCCTGTGGGAACAATAAGTCGGAAAATGTTTTTGATTAAATATTATTTGTAGTTCATGTAAACTATATTTTTTTTTGTTAATATTTGTATACAAACTCGTTTATGGCTGCAAGGATATTTAATCTTCGGCTCATTTTTCTTGTTTTTTTTTAGTCTTCTTGTTTGCCAAAAATTTATTTGAGTTTTTCCTTTGACAACGCGTTTTTCCTTTGCCTGCGTATCTGCGGCTGTTGCTGCGCTGGCTGTGTTAAATCTGCATTAACATTTCATATGCCAAGATTTCACATCAACTTTAATATATTTTTACTTTTATTTCTTGTTGTTGTAGGTAAAAAAAAGAAAGTCGCATAATTTATGACGGAATGCTGTTCTTTCTGCCAGTTTAACAGCTGCGCTCAAACATTTTGGCGCAGCAACACGAAACGTGAACCGATTGTCAGCATCAACTTTAAAAAAGAAGAAGAAAAAACAACTGGTAAGCGATATACAAGTCCATAGAGAATAGAAAACTCATTGTGGTTGCCAGTTATTCACATTCGCATTTTAATAAATGTTCCACAGACTACACAGAGAGAAAAACGAAGGTGCAAAACTAAGCTTGGTCGTACTTAAATTGTGAGCTGAATCAATTTTAGGCCGACTTGTAATAATGGTCTTGAGACCAGTTCATGTACTAATACAGATAATTATACCATATATATGTATATGGTAAGCATATTTATAAATTTCAAAACATTAATACTATGTTTTTTACAACAGTTTAAAAGGTACTAAACAAGGTAAAATACAGCAACCGATTGCAATTCATACTTTTCAGATAAAATTCATTTTATCTCTCGTTTATTTATCGTTTTATTTTATTTTCAGAGTCCGTATTTTTTGCTCCTTGCTGCCAATAAGGACAAAAATATATTGGATTACCACGCAGCGCATAATTCACCAAACGTATTAGGGGGAGGATCTCGTCAACATAATAATTGAAGACGCCTGGGCAAAGGAAATTAATATTAAAATGCAGGATTTCACCAAACGAAATTTTAAATCTGTATCCTGTGGAATCTAAATTACAGGTATGTTTAAGCCCTTAAATATTTATGTATATGTTTTTGTTCGAAAAAATCTAAACAAAATGTTGTTTAATTTAATTTATTTTTGATGAAAATTCAATCATTTGACTATATGGGTGTTTTAAATATAAAATATTTTCCTACTCTTTATCATTATAATTTTACCTATTGGTATATTTGAATAGTTAAGGACAATTTATGAATATTAAAGTAAAAAATTTTTTTGAGGGACACAGGCAGTGAATACCGATGTATAAACTAGTAAACGCGTGTTTTATATAACCGATATGCTATATACAGTTATACGCAGCTATATACAGTCAGTATGACTCTCTGGTACTTAATGTGGCATATATATGTATTTGGGGGGGAGGGGGGAGGCTGGAAAACGCGCTTTTTGTCGCGCTCAAAACGAATTACGCGACGCTAAACAACTATAGTAGCAACGACAATAACGGTAGTTTTCGTAGTAAAGAATTTTAGACTAAAAGATGCTCTATAAATCTGGCCTGAAAATCGATATTTATCGATTTCAGACTATTCTAAATTTAAAGTTTCTAAGTAGATAGTATCTTTAAGAAAGATTGAAAAAGTTAAGATTATAAATTTATGTTGATCGATTTCGACAAAACGAGGTATCGATTGTTTTGATATATTGTTTGTGATATAGTTGTCGATTTATTATGGATTACTTTCTGCTGCCTGTTATTTGCACAAACCCAGCACACCGTTCGGACTCATTTTCAGTGGGCATAGGGTATATAACAAGCAGCAGCAGCGACAGGCAGAAGATGAAGAACAACACCTGACAGCCACTTCAGCTGGGAGAGAGGGAACAGTGTCCCGATGTGGTGGCGAAGTCATCGTCATCGTCGGCTTGTTGCAGGTTGTTGGCTACCGCTGTCGTTCTCGCTATTTGCCGTTGTTTGCTGTTTATTGTTGTTGTTGTTGTCGCGACCGTTTTTGCATGTGAAAAGCCATTTGCACGCACTGTCATCCACCTACCCCAACCCCAACCCCAACCCCAACCCCCAACCCGATCCTTATTCCACCACCCGCGGCATTGTCAGCCCGGGCATTATATTTTCTTTCGTTTTTGGGCTTCTGTTTTGTTATCGTGCTTTCTGCTTTCATATACTCTGTTCACATAATGCAAACGAGCATAATGGCCATGTCGAATGTCTGCAATTTTCATTTGATATATAACAATATTTAAATTAAAATTGGAAAATCACAGACTTTCAAGTTTTTAGGGTCATCATCAACATCCTCAAACTGATAGCTATTATTTAAATGACAAACAGAGTATGTCAACATCGGCTAAGCCCGCAATTCACAATTGTTTTGTTTTGTTTTGTTTTTTTTTTTTGTTTTCGGTTCTTGTCTAATTTTCATGCAATTTGCCTGCAATTTGCGTCCTTTCCGCCTACATGCGAATTATTTACAATTTCATTTCGTGCACTATGCAAAGCGAATTGAAGGAAGCCAAAGTAAATTCAAAAGACAACGCACCAGGGAGAAAGTGGCAGAGGCAGGGGCTGGGACAGGAGGGGGGTTTTGGGGTCGCAGTAGGCAGCGACAAATAAATTAAATACAAAATTTGCTTGGCCCGCTTTTTATGCCTTTTGGCAAAAAGAAAATGAATGATTTATGGTACAGCTGAAAAAGGGAGGCGCAAGAGGGGGGCGATTTGCGCCTGTAGGGGAGGGGGGGGGGGGGGTTGCAGTGTAAAGAAAATGGGATTATAGTATGTTCGCGTTTGCGTTTTCGCTGCCTAATCCTTTTTGCACTAATTTATTTACTTTGGCAGCCTTTTCAGCTAAGCGCATAAATCAAATAAGTAAATAAAAATAAATTTGAACTTTTCTTCGTTTTACTCCATATATTTTATGTTTTTTTTTCTTATACCCTGTACTTAAACGGCAGCAGGTTCGTATTGGACATTTACAAAAATTATAAATAAATGATTATAATTGAATGATAAACACATTCCAATTTTGACAATGTATTTACTAGATTTTAGTTAAAAGTTCTAGTTTTGACAATTGATTGCATTTGATTGTAGCTCAAAATTCCTTGAAAATCAGATGTAAATAATTTTTAATGTATATTAAACTCTATAATAATATTTTACGTGAGCACTTTTCAATGGAGGATTACAGGAAATTTAAAAGTCGAACACTAGAAATTTCATGTTTCGTGCTGCGTTTTTATTTTTGGCTTTTTTTCTTGTGTTTCCTGTGTTGTCCACGAACTGGCTTTAAAATTAATTAAACTAAAAAGTTGGGGAAAAATGCCGAGAGATTCATTTCAGTCGAAGGCTGCTGCCAACTTTTTTGTGCCTGGAAACGAAATGGTAATGAAGTCGCCGCCGAAAAAGTTACGCGGGCAGCCGGTCGAATGGGTGGGTGGGGCGTGGCAGGGGGGGATGTCGTTTTAGAAGAAACGAAAAATCTTGCAGAAAGTCAGCGAAAAGGAAACTTTTTTTAACTTTCTCCCCAAGCGCGTATGCAACAGGAATTTGCATTTAACGCAAGTCCAATGCCTGCGGCTATCTATTACAAATCCCCCCATTTTCCCAAACCACCCATCGCCTTAAAAATGTTCAGCGATTTGTATTATGCAGAGCCCATCAATCGGATAGCTGCACAAAAGCCATTTTGAGGGCCGAACTGTGAACCACAAACCCAATCAAATGCAGCAACGGGACAGGTAACCAAAGCAAAAGTGCCTTCATTTAGTCGGTTATTCGAATAACAAATACCCTGTAAAAATCAGGTAACAACTAAAGTTAAAGAGCTATCATGTTTATCTCTTTTTTATCTGCCTTAGATCAATCTTAACTGTCCAAAATAACTACATGTTGATTCAATTATATCTTTTTATATTCCATCAAAAGTTCCTTTCTATGATACTATTGGTAAAAATTTAAAAGAAATAAACTTAAGGATCAGTTTAAAGATACATTTGGGAAATATAAAATATAGGTATAGAATATTGTTAAAAAATATAGAAAAAAGAAAGAAAGTGTTGAATAAGATTCACCTGGAATATACCTTCATCGAATTAAAATTGTCTCTCGCACTTTAAGCAGCCATATATACCCTTTTTATAACGCACACACAGTGGGTACAAATAGTAAATGTCAAACATAAATCCCGGTCAGATGCCACACAAAAGCAGATACTCAGAAGCAACCAAAGGGTGAAGAGCTTGTAATGGATGCCGGCCAACAAAACCGAATGAAATACATTTGCGGCACATTTAAATACATTATATGTACGTCAAATAGTTTATAGCCCCAACAACAACAACACACATATAAACACACTCAGAGCTGAGCTGTGGACATGTGAAATACCCGAAACAATTTTGAGGCTCATTATCATGCACATTTCAATATCAATTTCCGCACACATATCGCACTTGCGGTAGACATGAGAAATCCTTTCAGACATTTCACAAATGTCCCGCATTGAGCCTAGCCACCACTACCAAAGCAAGAATTCATTTTAAATGGAAAATCTATTTATGTGTGTGTGTGTGTGTGTGTGTGTGTGTGTGTGTGTGTATATGGAAAATCGGTTGCTGTCAGCTGTTTGAAGCCTTTTCACCACGTGTGCCCCCGCTCCGGTCAAGTTCCGGCTTTGATCTAGCCCATCCTCTGAATCGGGCAACAACATTTCCATAATGGCCCCATACACTTAGAGAAAACATGTATGAGAAGGTAGCACAAACTTGCTTTTGTTTGGCAAATTTTGTCAAAGGATATCCAGAATGTGCTAAATGTGGATTTTAGGAAAAAATTACAATAAACATTATTATAATTTTTTATAACCTTAAACGTTTTTAGTACGATTATTTTTTTTTTTTTTTTCTAGAATGTAAATTGTGATAGTTTAGCTGTGTTTACTTAAACTATATACTTAGTCCTGTTTAGGGGAAAAATATGAAAAAAATAAAAACGTTATTTGATACTCATGAAATTTGATTTGATCTATTAAGATATTGATGTCTGATTTGTGTAAACTATTTATCAATATTTCTCCGTGTGTGCCACACGTTTTCAAAGTGCTGATTAGTTGGACGGCCACTTCAGATATCCAAACCCCCATCCTCCCCCACACGCCCCTCTGTAACCATGAAACGCACACAACCAAAATCTGCCATGCCTTGCTTACGTGTCAGGCAAAATTAGATTCCAAACAAAATAGAAACTGAATTTTTGGCATCAACTTTGGCCAAGGTTGAAAATAATCTATAAATCTAGCTCAAAAGAAAATGGCAAATGTTTTAGCCGTGATTCAGTTAAAACTATTTTCATCCCAACATATGTTGATGCAAATTGGAATTTTATTTTAATTGCTAAATTTGTTTTGGGGTCTAGCTAAGGCCAACAGCTCATCCGTCACGCAAATTGGTTTAGTTCTGACAAAACTTAATTTTGCAGCGATTAACTAGTTGTACCCTGTATCCATAGGTCAAAGGGGTTTAAATATATAAGATACTAGCATTAAAATTGTGCAAGATTACGATTATTTCCAAAAATTTCAAAAAAATTGCATCGGTTTTAAATGTAAAATCGATCTAAATAAAAAATCATGATTATAAGGCCATCAAACATGAAAATCGGTTCAGTTTTGACAAGTTTATGGTTGCTTGAAGTACCTCTATGTTCCGAGAGCTCTACATGTCCAAATTTTTCTCAATTTTGGCATGACTTTTGACAAAAAATTTGACCCCCTCAAAATCAGGTTAAATGTTGTTTTTTATACTATTTGTGG
>SCDY01002227.1:0-20094 GCA_004143825.1 Drosophila micromelanica | reverse complement strand
GAAACTGCCCAAAAACACAAAATCCTTGATATCTCAAAAACTAGCAGGACGATTTTGATGTCCTTTGGTCAGTTAATAGCCCTGATGAATACGAGTTGTTTGACACAGGACTCGCCAGGATCTGCAAGGATACGGCGGAGTTATGGCCAGTTTTTTGTTTAAAAAATTGTCATTTTATTTTGGCTCCTGTAAGGATTTTCGTCCTTTTTATTACATATTCTGAATTGGCGCGACATTAAATGTCTGTTGGCCAAAGGACATCCCGCTAGTCCTTAAAATGGCTGAGTTAAGGACGATTTTGTGATTTTTAGCAAATTTTCTGAGCTACCCCCTTGTAAAAATTTTGGCCAATATTTTTGGTGGAATCCTGAAAATCCTTGAATGCCAATCGAAAGTCCTGCTTCCTGCGAGTTCAAAAAAGTATATCCTTCCAGGATCCTTAAGGATATGGCCGAGATATGGGTGTAAAAAGAATGTCCTTTTCAGAAAAATAGCTCTAGCTCAGCCATAACCTTGCGGATTTTCAAAGGACATTGTGCGTTAGATTCGCAATGACGAACTCTATTGATTGGCATCAAAAAATTATGGGGTCATCTAAGAATAGGATACTTGTTCGACTCGTAAAAGCACATAAAATCAATCGAATTTAAAAATTTTTTTTATTTCTGTATTTTTGCGTTTTTGGCCAAAATTTTAATGCTACTTACCGTTTGTAATTTTTTTCAATATTGATCAACGTTTCCATTAGCAAGTGAGCTTGCAACCACATAAAGCTCAAAATTAAGCAGCAAATTTTGTACAGAAACGGCGGAAAAAAGCTGGTCAGCGATAGACAAAGAGAATGAGGGAAAGGGGGGAGTTTAGGTCAAAATGGCTCCTAATAGCAAAAAGCAATAAGGGCTTTATAAAACAAGTTAGAGTGGCCAAGTCTAATGGGACCGACTAGAAGTTACCCTTTACTAGTTGGTACACTGTAAATGAAGAATATATCTATTCGTACATACCCTTTTTTCAATAATTTTTAATGAGCACAGAAAAAAGCTTATATTTAGCGCAAGTTTGCAAAGCATTTTCAATAAGTTTGCAGCAACAATTTTTGGGGTTACAGCAAAACTTCTGATGCTGCTGCTGCTGTCGCTGCTGTTGATGTTGTTGCTGTTGTTGCTTCTTCGATAACTTTAATAATTTGCGCAGCGCCCGCAAAAGTAGGCAACACTAAGTTTGCCAGCTCGCTTATTGAGCAAGGGGGGCGGGGGGGGGGGGGGGGGGGGGGGGGGGGGGGGAGAGCGAGAGGAGACAATGAGAGAAAAAGGATGAGAGCACTTTTGCATATTCTGTTACTGAACTTATTGTTGCTGCTGCTGCTGCTGCTGATGTTCAACTTGTGCTCAAGTTGGAAAATACTTGGCTGAAAGTAATAATTACTGTTCTGTATGTGGTCCGATCTTTAGTCGCTTTGGCGCTTAGCATGCAAAGCACAGATACAAAATCTGTACAATGTTTGCCCAATAGTTGGACGGACACACATACACACGCACAGGGTGTTTCCAGCTGCTGATGCTGCTTCATAAAATGGCCCCACGCCCGGCGGCACTTTTGTTGCTGCTGCTGCTGCTGTTGTTGATGTTGCTATTGCTGCATCGCCAAATTATAAGCAGTAAACTTTGATTATTATGCTCTGCTACACACACACACACACACACACTGCATATGTGTACTTGGGGCGTGGCAGTCATAAAATTGGTGTCGGGCCAAATATGGATTTCAAAATGAATTTATGCGCGTTTGTATTGCTGCGGTTGCTGTTGTTGCTGTTGCTGTTGATGCTGCTGATGTTGCTCTTGCTGTTGTTTACTGCTTTCCCCCTCGCCCGCCTCGTCGCAATTTGGCAAATTTTCGCTCCATTCGCTTTGGGCCGCCCTTAGCTACACATTTTTGGTAATATTTTAAAGCTTGCGTATTTATTAAAATTTGTAATGTGTTATTACATGCCCACCCCCTGCCATGCCACGCCCCTACCCCTGCCTGGTGGCAAGCATTATATGCTGATGCGAGTTCGGGGAGCGCTTAATGCCAGCTTTACGGTTCACTGGCCATCGAGGTGAGCCAAATACAAATCGTTTTGGACTCCGACCTCGCTCGATTCTCTCTCTCTCTCTCTCTCTTTTGTCAGTCAAAGTCAAATAATCCTTGCGGCCATTCAAAAGGAATCACACAAAACTGTTCCGACAGGTCTCAACCAGAGTCCAGGCTCCTGCTTTGGCACCTGTCGCATCAAAGCGCACAAAGTAAATGAGATATTTAATGCATAATCCAAGCCCAAGCCGAAATCAATAGTCTATATATATATATATATATATATATATATACATATAGACATATCATGGTTGAGAACTCAACAAAGATTAACGCTGATTCAGTTCAAGGTTCGAGCCCAGGTCTCGCCTTTAGGTTCGATTCATCCACATGAAACTATGAAAATCAAATATTTTATTTATTATTTATAGGAAAATATATTGTTTTCTTACTTGTTTGCAATTCAAAAATAGTTTTCATCAAATTCTAATTAACAATTAATTTTCTTGGACTTGAAAATCATATATCTGCGGGAGGAAAGGTATTTTATAAAAATCATAAAATTTTGCAACAATTTAAGAATAATATTAATATGCCATATTTGAATATATAAGAGTAAAAATCATAATATAATAAAATATTATAAGGATAATATAAAAATTTGAATAACGAATGCTGTAAAGGAATATTATTTATATACGATTAAAAAAAATTGATTTTTTTTGTTGAATTCGTCTTTTTATTTATATTTATATTTTATTTAAATATATATTACGTGTTAGGAAAACAATGCAAAATTATATGAAACTTATGTATAAGAACCCTTTTTTTTATATTTTTTTTCTCGTTTTCATTTTATTTTAATCGATCGTAATTGATTACAGATTACAAATTACAGTTAGTTAAAATTGTATTAAAATTAATTGTTTTTGTTTTCTTCTCTTGTTGTTGTTGTTGTTTTACTTTTGATTTGTGTGCTAATTTAAAGGAATTTAGCAACATATTTATTCACGATTCTGATGCTTGCAAAAGAATATAGCATATATATGTGTGTATATATTTTTAGCATTTGTCGAGATCCTTTCTTTCTATCGATTCTGTGGCGCGCTTGTAAAAAATGCAAACGAAATTCACAAAAAAATATAGTGAAAAAATTATTTAAATTTAAATTATTTGCAAAAAAAAAAAAAATAATATAAAATTTTTATAAAATATTTAATACTTTTTTTCTGATGCGAATCAAATTTCTGTTTCGTTTTGTTTTTGCTTCGTTTTTTTTTTTTTTTAACTTTTTCTCGTATTTGGGAACTTTTGCCGCAGCTGAAAAACATTTGACTCTCATTGAGTGGAGGGGGGTAGCGATGGGGAACAGGAAGGAAGGAAGGGGGCAAGTATGTGGCGGTAAACACCAAATAGTTAGTTAATGCACTAGTCGCATGGGTTTAACCTGGTCAGTTAGACTACTTAGTGCCTTGTTCTATACATAAATACATATGTATATATATATACTAAATACAAATACAAACACAAATTAAATGACAATATGTAAAAATACACATATCTATATATATATACTATATATATATATTAAACTTTTATTTTACTGAGCTTTAGCTATGTGTCTCTGGCGTTTCTTTATGTCGCTTAAAACTAATGAAATTAAATGTAAAATTATTTTTAAAAAAATTATGTAAAAGAAATTTAAAAAATGCGTGTGTGTGTGTATGGGTGTGTTGTATGTGTGTATGTGTGTTAAGCTCATTTTGCATGCTGTGTTAGATTAGCAGACGGGACAGCTGTTGGGAGGAAAACAACAACAGGGTGTCTCGTGCTAAACTTAGGGAATTGTGTGGCAACTGTACCTGTAACTACTTTAGCTATGCATATCAACTATTATATTCGGGTTTCTTTTCTTTATCATTTTCATTTCTTCGTTTTACATTTACTTTTGCCATTTGACAAGTTATCAATTAATTTGCTTAAATACTGTTTTTTGCTCATATATTGAAATGATTTTTTCTTTTTTATTTTTATTTTTTGTTTTGTTTAAATATAGTTTTTTTTACTTTGTTGTTGTTTTTCTTCTTTTGTTTTACGTTTACGTTTTCGCTGATGCACTTGTACAGCATTAGTAGTAAGTGTTGTGTAGTGTTGTGTAGTGTTGGGTAGTGTTGTGTAGTGTTAAACATGTACAGCTAGTGCCTAGACATACATACATAATATGCTTGAATTTACGCCTTATCTTGATCTGGGTTTAACATTTAAATTTGCAATTAGTGCTAACTGTAATTGTTATCGATTAATGTAAATATATTTAGTATATATATAATTTTATATATATATATATATTTTTGTAATAGCTAGCATTTAATATTCTCTTGCTTAACACACATACATAGAAGGTATACCTATATATAAATCTCTAGTACATCATTCTTGGGATTTGTTGGTTTTTTAGTTTTGTTTTGTTTTGTTTTAGTTGCGAATGCAAAATAGTACATTACATACATTACATAAGGTATATATTTAAGATTAAGATTACACTTAGACGCTAGGCATTATACGAGTGCTCGTACTTAGTTTTAATTATGCTCGGATTTCATTTCATGTAATTTAAAAAAAAATTCAAAAAAAAAAACATACATATATATTTAAACTATATATTTATGTATATTGTGGGATTTTGTTTTCGTACCTAATTAATTACTTGCCATATAATTTATATATATATATATATATTTATGCTATATATTTATGCATGCGTACGCATTAATAATTTACAATTTTATAAAATTTCTAACATTATGCAAATATTTAAAGTGAATTTATTTTGTTTTTGTTTTTTTTTCTCGTTTGCTTTCATTTTAATTTAAATGTTTTGTTGCGTCTTTTGAATAAACTTGTTTTGAATTAAAAAGTTTTTCACTTCTTATTATATATATAAATCTATAAAGCTAAGCAAAACTTTAAATAGATATATATATATATATATAAAGTTTTGCTTAGCTTTATATAAATATTTTCGTACACGTATATATGTATATTAGAGCTATATAATGTAATTTATGCATTTTTGTACCAAACTAACTAACCTATGCAAAAAAAAAAAAATTATATATATTTATATATATATTTATGTATATAAGAGGAGTAGTAGCATATGTTGATTTAATATTAAAATGGGATTTTTGTTTTTACATACTCTTGTGCTAATATGTACTTATGTTGGGCTTCTTTTACGTTTTTTGCTAGTTGCTAAAAAAAAAGTTATTTTTTTGTTTTTTTCTTTTTTAGCTACCTGCCTTACCGTGCAGCGTACTGTCCTTTTTAAGTTGGGTTTCTTCTTGAAATTGCAATTTTGTTGTTCGCCTGGGTCACCCTGTGCTTGCTGCATGCATTTCTTTTTTTTCTATGTTTTTTTTATATGTTCGTCTTGTTTGATTTGTTGTTGCTGTTTCGGTTTCGGTTTCGGTTTCATTGTTTTTCGTATGTTCTTCGTTTTTTAATTACTAAATTCTACATCAGTCGGTTTGGCACACAAGTCACGCAACTTGCGCGGGCGAGAGACAGAGATGGAGACAGTTAAAGTCGCTGTTTGCTGTTAATTAACAGACGGGCTTAACATAGCGTCTGTAGCGATAACAGCGATCGCTTAACACTGTTCACTCTTATACTGCCACTACTGTTGCTGCTCTTGCTCGCTCGCTCTCTCTCTCTCTCTCTCTCTCTCTCTCTTTTTAGTGTTTGCTCATCTGCATTCCCATCATTTGCTCATCTTCTGCTTCACATTCATCTTACTCATTTCCATCTGCTGCTAAAAAGGCAATTTTCAATTAATTTAGTTTCATCTGCAAACCGGCAAACTAAACCTCGGTGCCATCCTCGCCCTCGTCGTCGAACAGTTGACTTGTGCTGCCCTGTCCGCTGCGCGTCGCCGTCACCGACATTTTCTTCTTTGGCTTTGGCGGCGGCCTCGGCGGTATTTTCGCCATTTTCGGCGAGTTGGCGCCGTGCGTCGGCGACGCGCCCGGCGAACCGAGCCCGGCCCCGCTGATGCTCGACCCCGGCAATATCGTGATCCCGTGATGCCGGGCCCCGTATAACGGTTCCGTATCCGTGCCGTACAGCAATTGTTGTTGCTGCTGCTGCTGTTGTTGTTGCGCCTGCATCGCCTGCTGCTGCTGGATGAGCTCGTGTATTGGCTCGTAAATCTTGCTGGCATTGGCTGCCGATGCCACCGATGTCAGACTGGGCGTGGCCGGCAAGGGACGATCACGCATCGAATATTGCTGCTGCTGCTGCTGTTGTTGTTGCTGCTGTGCCTGTGCGGCACCCTGTGCGCCCTTGTCACCCTGTGTGCCCTTGTGCAGATTCAACGTCGAATTGCCGCCCGCCGTTGTCCGCAATCCCAAATTATCGTAGACCGGCTCCGCCTGCAGTTCCGCCGTGGTTGCCGTGCCCGTCTCGCTGGGATTCGGCGAGGTGGGCGACTGAAACTCGCTCAGCTGTGTGCCGTGGTGCTGGGCCGCTGTCGAGGTGCTGGGCGCCCAGCTGGGCACGCGCGGCTTCCGCGGAATGGTCATGTAGCCCTGCTTCATCACCACCGCCGTGGCCGGCGAATAGACAACGGGCGCGGGCAGAAACGGTGAAGCCGAAGACGAAGATTGCTGCTGCTGCTGCTGATGCTGTTGCTGCAGTGCAGCGGCCATGTGCTGCTGTTGTTGCTGCTGTTGCTGCTGCTGCTGCTGCTGCTGGTGGCGACTGTTGGCGGTGGCGATCAGTGCCAAATTGCGCGACTTGGGATGCTGCAGGGTCATGAATCCGTGGGTGGCCGCCGCGTGCGGAATCGTTGTGGTGCCGTAGATGCCGTGGGGCGTCATGTGGGCGTAAACGGGACTGGTGAGCGGGGGCGGGGAGCGAATGCCGTAGATGACCTGATCGGGTATGTTCGACTGCGAGGACTGCATCGAGGGCGAGGTGGGCGGCACTCGGGCCGGAAATGCCAACAGATCCGGCGGCAAGCTGTTCCCGTACATGTCATCCACGTAGGTGTGCCGCGAACGGGGCGTGGTCGTTGTGTCCGACAGGGCCACCGAATGGGTCTCGTCGTCGCGCGAATGATTGGCTGCAATTGGCAGAGAGGGCCAAAGAGTGGACAGAGAACGGAGGAGAATGGTTAGTTCATCTTGCAGAGTATCCTTGAGTCAACTTAACTTTAAAAACAACCCACTGAAAGTTTGTCCTAAGAAATTAAATCAAAAATTAATATACAATAATTTGACATACTTTCATTTTCAACTCTGAACTTAAAAAACAAAAAAATAATTTAAACAATTTTTATAAATAATAATATTCCATAATTCGACTTTAAATTTATATATTTTCAAAATAAATAAACTTTACTTAAACAAGTTTTTCAAATTTTCTTTAACATCAACTATTTATGCTAACAAATTTTAAGAGCTCTACAAACATCCATATTCAGAAAATACAAAAATTTGAAGTAAGCCCAGGTAAAGTTTCTCCATTAAAACTTCTCTTTACATACTTTTCCAAAAAACAATTCTTTTAAAAAATTAAAGAATTATAAAAACAAAAAATCCATATATTTAATACAACTATTTTCCTCTTTGAATTATGTCATAATCTTAATTAAGATATTTGTATTTGTAACTTTTAGAAAATCCTCATATTCAGAAATCGAAGATTCGGTTAAAGGGGTAAACAATAGATGTGTATTTTTTAAAGCTTGGAATTCAGTCCTGTGTTAAATAAATCCCAACATTAAATTATGCAATATTTAAATTAACAAATTCCAAATTTTTAATATTAAATAAAATATAGCTGATATGACTTTCTAAAGTTTTGTCTTTATTGCGCTCACTTTCTTTCTATATATGCATGTATGTATATAAACCCAGGACTAATCCAAAACTGAATCAATTTTCATGCGTTATATACCTTTTAGTTTTTGGTGTCTTGGTCTTGGCTAGTTAATTGTTTTGGCATCTAAATATGATTCAGTTCTGAAAATAAAAATTTCTCAATTTTTATATTCAGCTAAAGCTGTGTGTTTATTTATGTAGGCAAATAGAGGCTAATTTTTGAAATAAATCCTGAATTAACCCATCGATTTGTTTTCTGTGTGATTTTATTTTTGGAATTTGTTGTGTGTGTAGATCGTATTTGTATTTATTTTTTTTAGTTTTAATTTGAGTGTAATTCCTAAATCTTTTTTATCTTTTTCAGTAATTTTCATTCCAAGTGCAGTTGATCTTTTTAACTATGCCTGAATTACTCCCTTTTCAATACTTTATTACCAGATCATATTATTTGTAAATTGTCAGATAATGTTTAATTTATTTAATTAATTGATTTTGTCAAACAAATTTACGAATGCCTGCATTACCTACTTACTTTTTCACTGCTTTCTGCACTAGTTCAGTTGATCTCAGAGTTTCATATTCGATTACTTTTTCACTAGATCTTCAACTGTTAGCTCCTATTGAAAATACACTTAAATTTGTGATGGAGCTCTGAATTTTTTTCTCAGGTTAGATTTACGACCTAACTGGTGCTATTTTATTTTGGAATAGTGCCCCCTGAATAAGTGCCTTATTTTTGCACTCCTTTTCTCACACATTTGAACTTTTGTGATCTCCTTTGAGTTTCCTTTAATCGAATTGTTGTTTTCCTAACCAATTGAAAAAAATCAGCGCCAATTGTTGGAGTTTGGATTTTGGCACAGGCCACATTCTGATTTTTTTCTGGCCAAATCTACAACAACAACAACAACAACAACAACAAACACAATAATAACAATAACAAATACAACGAGAAGAACAACGAGATTGGGGAGTGCATCAATTGCATTCAATTGGCTTTTCAATTGTCATTGCAATTCAATTGCCAATTGGAAATTTAAAGCAAACATCCGCCAAAATGTTGCTGCTGCTTGTTGTTGCTGTCGCTTTTGTTGTTGTTGCTTGCTTTGGCTTGTTTGGCTCTGTGTTTGCGTTTGTGTTTACCAGAGCTGGCGGCCAATGTCGCCAAATGCGGCGGAAGTAATAGATACAAATGTATCTCGATGTGTGTGTACAAATGTATTAGTGTGTGTGTGTGTGTGTTGCTGCAAAAAATGCGAGCTAAATTGTCGAACTGCTGCTGCACTCAACTGGAAATATTCGACAAATAGATCAAATGTGCAATTTGCACACACTCTAACACACACACACACACTGTGTTGTGCACACAACACGTCGCTGTTCTATTCTGAATAGACAAACAAGCAAAGAAGAGCATCGAGCAGCCATTTTGGATATAATGAACTTTCTTTCTTTCTCTCTCTCTTTTTTGCTCTTTCACTATCTCTCTACTCTATGATAAATTGAGTTTTTGAAAAAAGTTTAGCCTAGCCAAAACTCAATGTACCCATAATGTAGAGATGCATATCGATACGTTAATATCGATAATATATCGATACTGAGATGCAAAATTTCGGTACACAACTAAATGATATTTTATTCGATATATGTGAAATGCCTCGATATTTAATACGATATATCAGAAAATATTCTCATCGCATTTCTATTTTATAAATTTTCTATGCACTTATTACAAAAAGAAAGGGTATCTTTCTAGTAGAACTCAGTCTACAATTCTGTTACTTGTTTTATAAAAAATTGAAATATATTATATGACATTATCTTCAAAAATCAAATATTAATTTGCCCTGGGCTAATCTCAAGTTTATCACATTCTTCTAGGTGATATATAACGTGCTGGACTAGATTTTTGAATATGCCAACCCATCATGAATATTAAAATATTATAAGTTTATAGTCCTACCAATTTAGACTTTATATATGGAATTTTCTATCTTATCTAATTTATATGACATTTTCTTCCTCCCCATTTTAATAGGTATATATCCTAAATATACGTATGATATATATTATTTAATTTAAGCCTGCTCTAACTCCTCTTTAGTAATATAAAAAGCTTCCTTCTTTGCGTTCTCTTATGCCCAGAAATTGCCAGTCGATGTCAAAACTTATCTAATTGCTTCTTCTTCACTTACCGTAGGCGGTCTCATCGAGGAGGGTCTTTTTGATCTCATGTCCGTCGTCGCCGCCGTCGACGCTCTCGATGTCGGTGCGTCGGGGCGGTTTCTCGACGGGATTCACCTCGTTGAGGAGGCTCTTCTGCATCTCCATAATCACGGATCCCTCCAGCATGGAGCTGTTGTGCGTCTTGTCCAGCTTGCACGAGATCAGGCCGTCGCCGCTCATCATTGTGTTGTCCTTCTGGTAGGTCTTCACGCGGCGGCAATACCAGAAGATGGTCAGCACCAGGCAGATCATGACGATCAGAAATATCATCGCCACCACACAGATGATCAGGTAGACGCTCGTCTGCGGATCACTGGTGGAGGCGCCAATGGCACCGCTCAGGCCCAGCCCATCGGAGGCGGCCGCTGCGCCCAAATAATCGCCGTTGACCAGCAGCTGGAACTCGGCCTCCACTTTGCCGCCGCGATTGTCGGCGACACAGATGTAGGCGCCCTTGTCGGAGGTGCGCACGCCGTAGATGCGCAGCTCGGAGGTGGTCACCTGGCCGCCGGGATGCGCCTGCTGCTGTTCGATGGAGTTGAGGATGCGTATGTGATGGTCATGCGGGCCGGGATTCAGCTGGCGCTTGTTGTAAATCCAGGTCACGTTCGGCGGGGGGGTGCCGACGATGCGACAGGGCAGCGTGATGTTGTCGTGGTTCGCCTCGATGAAGGAGCGCACGGAGCCGAGGATGCGCGGCCGGCAGGCAAAGTTCTCCGATGGCACCTCGCTCCAGAGCTTGCCGCGCAGCTGGGGCGGCTCCCGGCAGTCCGTTGGGGGCGTGTACAGACGCTTGGCGATGGCAAAGTCACGGAACTCCTGCAGCTCACAGCTGCAGTTCCAGGCGTTGCCCTGCAGCGACAAGTACATCAGCTTGGGCAGATTGGCGAACGTCTCCTTGTGCAGATGGGTCAGCTGGTTCTGTTCCAGCGAAATGGCGCTCAACGGGCCGCCGAACACGTTCAGCTGCACCTGCTTCAGCCGGTTGTTGTTGAACTCGACGCGCGAGAGGAACGGCAAATTGACGAACAGTCGACTCTCGAGCACCTCGATCTCGTTGTTGTTGATGATCACGTTGCGCAGCTTCTCGAGGCCCTCAAAGGTGCTCGGATGCAGTTGCCGGATCCGGTTGCTGGACATGTCCAGCTCAATGAGAATGGGCAGACCCTTGAACGCATCCCGATTCACCTCCTGGATGGTGCAGTTGCGCAAATAGATCTTGTGCAGATTCTGCAGACCGGCCACCTGAAATTCCTCGCGTCGCAGCTCCGGTATTTGATTCTGTGAGAAATCGACCACCTGCATCTCGTTGCTCATGTCCTGGGGTATTTTGGTTAGCTTCTTGCCCTTGCAGTCGGCGCTCTTCTTGCCCGAATTCCAATGACAATGGCAATTGCTGCAGTTCTGCATCCAGTCCCTGTGACCCCAGGATTCCTGTGCCAACAACACCAGCAGCAACAGCAACAGAAACTGCCTCAACATTGTTGTTGTTCTGGCCATGTTAATGTTAATGTTAATGTTAATTCCAGCTGCTGTTCTATCTCTTATACGGTTAACAGCTGTTGTGAATTTTTTATAAGTTTCTGCGCTCTCTTTCTCTGTTTGTTTGTTTGTTTGTTTCTGTTTGAATCCTTTTGACGCTGTTGTTAATTTGATTCGTTTGCCGTTGCTTGAGTTCTGCTCTTTCTTCTTCTTCCTCTTCCACTTGCTGCTGCTTGGGACAGACAAGACTGTGATTAATTAATGCGCGTTATGTAACCCTTTTTGTTTTTTTGGCCTGCTTTCTTCTTCTTCTGTTGTTGTTGTTGTTGTTGTTGTTGTGCGGTGGCTCTAAACTCGCAATTAGCAGTGCAGTTTTCAGCTAAAAAGGAAATGCGCAACAAAAGCAAAAAGTGTGAATTAGTTAAGGTGGCAAGAAAGAGATAGGTAGAAACAAAAAAGAAAGAGAGAGAATCTCTCTTTATAAAGATGTAGATTTGTTGTGTTAAGGTCGCCGAGAGTGCTTAAAACCTGATGACACCTGAACAATTCAAAGAAATCATTTTGCAATCGGTTATAACCGACAGCACAATACTCTGTCACAATTTTAGCATAAGACAGTTCATTTATTCTGATTTTCTTAGAAAAAGTCTTGAACAATCAGTCTGCAAAAATTTTATATATCTAACTTTAAAAACAAATGGGTTATATAGGTAAAATATAATATAATTTATCTGGAAAATTTTATATTTATCTGACACAATTTTCCAATTAATCCAAGTTTCAAGTGCTTAGCTTTATAAGGACATTGCACAAACCTAATATACTCTCTCTAACTTCGTGAAGGAGTATAAAAAGGATTCACCTTGACGCTAAGAACCGTTGCAAATCATCCAGAGTTAAAACGAGCGAGACAGAGAGAGAGATACAGAGCGAGAGAGAGAAAGGTGGAGAGCTTAGCTTAGCGCTAAATTAATGTGAATTACGACGTAAGGAGGTCTTAGTGTTACGTAGCTCGTGTGTGCCTACGTCGAAATCTTCATTTTTCGTAATTAGAGCTTTTGTCAAGCAGATTGCGCACAGTGCAGGCAGTTGCTTAGAAAGCGAGCTTAATTAATAAAAACACAACATAAACGTCATTTTATATTAAAAGCATCTGCATGCCAATTTTAAAGCTAGCGATGGATCAAGTTGAAGGTGGTATATTTTAAGTGTTCAAAAATCATTTTTATACTCGTTCCACTGTTCGTTTGTCTGAATGTTTGAAATTTTGAATATGTACTTGTGAATTCTGGAGTCTTGAACTTTAATTATTTAAAAGAAAAAATTGAATAATTAAAAAAAAAAATGTGTTTTGATTGTAATTTCACTGTGAACGAGTATTGTGCTGTCGGTTACACCCGACTATAATGTTTTATTTTTTATTTCCAAGCCATAATTCTAACAAGAATTTTCTCTTGCTTTTTTCGAAATTTTCTACACTTACGTAACGTAAGCCCACACTTGTTAAAAGTATTTGTAATCTGTTTACGTTGCATAATATACGTTTACGTAGACGTATGTGTTTCTTACGTTAAGCATATTTCATATATTACTTAGCATAAGAAACAACTACTTTCAACGTATCATCAGGCACGTAACACGTTACGTCTTTTAATGACGTAAACTCTACTGCTTGTATGGCCTGCATCAACATTTACGTATATTACAGTTATAAGCTGGTAATGTCATCATTTTCAATTTTCCTATTGTGCAGTTGTCATACGTCATACGCTTAACGAGCTTCAATTACGTAGTGGAATTGATTACGTCACACAATTCGACGTAATTTGCCGTTGGTTTCCTTTCGCAACTTGCTGTAACATGATTAATTGCGACAATTGTCATTAAGAGCAGTTCACGTGCTTCATTACGTTATTCATTACGTTATTCATTACGTTATTCAATTAACGTCACATGCTGAGCAGTGAACGAATCCGGAGCTAGAGAAACAGAGACAGCACCAGAGAGAAGGGAGAGGGAAAATCTGGCAAAACCGCAAAATGCCAACAAAAACAAAAGCAGAGAGTGAAAATGGGAAATGGAGAAAGGAGGAAGCAGAAGGAGCAGAATAAAATGCCGCAGGACACCAATAAAGTGAGAAACAAAGGATGAAAGTCCGCTTCTGTTTGGATTGCGCTCAGGTGAAGTTGAGGCGAGGAGAGGGTTAGAGTGAGAGGGGAAAGGGGTTGCGACTTGATTAATGAAAATGCCGTTAAAGTGTGACACTTTGCGGTGCCTAACTGTCTTAGCCACGCCCACCTGCTGGCGGACTTTAACCTTCAAATTGAGTGGGAGAGCTCGTTTTATGCCCCCTCTGCTCCACACAGACCCATTTAACTGGTAAGCTCCTCTTCTTCTTTTTTTGGGACTAAAGTGTGAAGAAGACAACAGAGCAGAAAAATCTGTATATATATAATATATATATACATTGTTTTTGGTGTGTCACAAAATAATACCCAAATAAATAAATATGAATGCAATGCAGACACACAGCAGGCCAATTATTTATGAATTATTTATTAATAACAATTGCAGCTGCAGCTGTTGTTGTTGCTGTTGTTGTTGCAACCGCAGCCACAATAGAGCGCAAATTAGTGTTGGTTAACGCAGCAAACAACAAGCAGCAGCAACAACAAAAGCAATTGCAACAAATGCAACTTGCGGTTGCACAGCACCAACATTTTGCTACTCTCTATCTCTCTCTCTCTCTCCCTCTCCCCCTCTCTCCCGCTTTCTTTCTGTTGCTTTTTGCTGGTAAGCTTTGTTTTGTATATATAGACATAGACATATATAATGCACATGTTTGTAACTCTCACACATACCCTATAAAATTCTGCTCAGTTTTGTTTATTCAAACGAGAACTGTAAATATTCTATAGCTTAAATTCAGTTTTCCGATTTGAAACTAAGTAAAAGCTTTGGATATATCTACTAAAAATTGCGTGGTCAATTTTTATAGCATACTTTTTTGGGCGCGCAATATTTGAGTTTATTATGAAAGATTTAGGTAGCAGAAAACCTGTTTAAATAAAATATAAAAATATAAAAGATTTATTTTAGAATCAGAAATGATAGAGAATATAGAGTTCAAAACAATTAATATAAAACAAATGTTGCAATTGAAATTTTGTATATTTTTGTAAATTGTTTATTAATTGATTTATCATATGTGTATTCAAAAATTTGTCGTTGATAAAGTTGAAATTTTTGCATATATTTAAACAAGCATATATTTTTAAGTGAATGCTTTTTATATATTTTTTATTATTTTTATATTGCTTTATATTGTTTTCATACTTTTTTTTTAGTATATGTATTTATATTATTTGTTTATTCTTTTATATATGCGGAAATATGATTTGAAATATTTAACAGAAATAGAGCATTTAACAGTCAAGCACATTTGAGAGGCATAAGTTTTCACTCGTTTTCGCTGTCAGTTTTCTCACTTTTTGTTGTTGTTGCTGCTTTTTCAGCGTTTTTGTCGGTTGAACACAGAAAGCGAAATAGATAGAGACTGAGAGAAACCGGCGAAAAAACCTCAAAACAAATTAAATATGCAAATAAAAGAAAAATGCTGCAATTTTGCGCTTTGTTAAATATTTTCTCAATGGGTTTTCGCCTTTTCGTTCGTTTTAACAACACACACACATTTTCTCTCTCCCTCTTTCTGCTTCTAGCCTCTCTTTCGGCCTTTTGACCGTTTGTTATGGTCGCTGCATTGTTTACAAGGCTCGGATGCCCTCTTCTGCTCTCTCTCTCTCTCTAAGTAAAAACAATCAAATAATTTCTACAAAAAAATTGTTCGCTTAAGCACTCAGCATTACTTTAGCTAGCTGTCTCTTTCGCTCGCTCCTTTTAAATATTTACTTAGCTCGAGTGCTTTTTTTGTTTTTGTCGATATATTTTTATTAAATCACATAAAATATTATCTAGCCACATTGGCAGCACATTAAAGGCGCTTCCCAGTTTTTTTACCGTTATTTTCCCTGCGGGTTGCCCCTTCCCCCCCCCCCCCCCCCCCCCCCCCCTTCCTCCCCGCACGTCTTGTTCCACCCCCCTCTTAATTGTAGCGACAATTTGCGATAACGATTTTTGGGGTTGCCACAGTTGCTAATGTCCCAATTTGTGTATTGTTTGTGGCGCCCTCTAGCGACCAGTCGCTTCGACTCGAACCCAGCTTGCCATGTGCTTCCCTCCCCTCTCCCCAAAATCTCGCTCGGCGTTTTCCCTCCTGGCCGCTTTAAGCTATTCGCTGTAACGATTGTTACATTTTACTCTGTCATTTTATTGCCATTTGCGGTTGTAATTGCTATATAGAGTGTCACGCCCACACGCCCATTGGGCAGCACACCCGCCCTCCACCTCCTCTGCTGCAGCTGCTGTTCCTGCTGCTGCTGCTGCTGTCTATTGTCAGCTTAAATCGATTTGAACAAATTTAATTGCTTTGGTTTTGGGGTCTATTTTGTTTTTTTTTTTTTTGATTTTTTTCGCATTTTTTTGTGCTGCTTTTTTATGCTTTTGGTTTTTTATTTGCATTTGGTTGTTGTTGCTATTTTTGTTTTTAATGTTTTGTTGCCAATTGCCAATTGCCGATTGCTTTTTAAGTGTCTTTCTCCCCCCTTCCCCTGCCCCTTTCCTTTGCTTGTTGTTGCCAAAAGTTTTTGAACCGTCAACAACAACAACAACAACAACAACACTGAAATTTCCCACTGACCGAAGCCGTCACAACAATTTGTTGCCAAATGAAGCGAATTTCTTTTCACAATTTTCCATTTTCCCTTAGCTTTGTGTGTGTTTTTTTTTAATACTCGCCATTTTTTTATGGCCGCCCAGCATAAATATTTAACAATGCGTTGAATACGGTTATTGCCTTTTATAAAGCACCCGAAAACTGCAAAACTCGTCGCCCGAAGCGTAACTCGAAACTGATGCAAAAAAATATACACCAAAAACGACAAACAACAAAAAAAAAACAACAAGTAAACTCATAACTGTAAGCTAAAAGCCTATTTGCAAATTGTTTCATGTTACATTTGCTGCCCAGTCCGTCCCCCGCTTCGGCCACGCCCGCTGCAGTTTCGCTTGGTTAAATCAGATGGCCAATGGTCGAATCCACTCAAAAGCGGCAAAAAAACTTGTAATGCGATATATCGACCAGCTTTTTAATGTGAGATAAAGATCGGAAAAATAATGTTATTATATTTGTTGAGGATACAGCACTACAATCAAGTTCTTTTTTATTTTGAATTATTTTTCATTCCTTAAAAAGCTTCTCTAATATGTTTAAAATTATATGAAAATAAGTTAAACTCTAAATTAAATAAATCATAGTTAATTAAATAGTTCCTATCTTTCTCTCTAATAAATCTTAAATTTTCATTTCATTTTCATTAGTTCATTTTAAGCAGCGCTCACTGTACATTTTTCTCGTTATAATTTTTGTGCCAGCTCAAAGTCAAAGTGTGTCCAAATCAGCAGCAGCTGCAACAAAATGTGCAAGAAAGGAAGACGCTAAACTTGAATAAAGCATTTCACAAAGTGAATGCTTAAACCAATTGCGAATTATAAATGAAATAAAATGAAGAAAACTCTTTGTGCCGCTGCTGCTGCTGCTGCTGCTTCAGCTGGTCTAAATAGATTTCTGGCTATCATCGCGCAACGGAAGCATCCACGAACGAGTTGAGGAAGAAGCTAGCAGCTAAAAGAAGCTAAAATCCAGGCCAGAAATCGACCTGCCACAAGAAGGTAACTCGCCCGAATTTCCCCAGCCGGAAATTTGAAAACTGCAACAACAGCAAATCCAAGTCGTCGGCCAAAGAGGGTGTGTGTGTGTGTGTGTGTGTGTGTGTGTGTGTGTGTGTGTGTGTGTGTGTTTGTGCCAACTACGTCATATGCCAATCAGGCAGCTAAGCGAATTTTCACACTGAATCTTCAGCTACATCTTTGTCTCCATCTCCGTTTCCACCTGCATATCCTGCTGCTGCTTCTTATTTTTCTCAGGACATGCACTTTGCAATTCCAATCATTGGCGCATCATATCGGGCATGTTGCCCCAATAGCCCCCCTCTTCCCTCCACCCCCTCACACCTCACGGCCGTGTTTTGACAACTTGTTTGCAACTTGGTGGCAACTTCTGGCGGCTACCCTCATCCGGGAATTGTTTATCTGGCCCTGGGTTCTGTGCCGCCTAATCAAATATTCAATTTCTTGTGCGCCAGATGCCAGGGTTGCCACCGCAGAACACAGTTTCAGTTGCAAGTTGCAATTCCCCTCGCCGCCCCTCACCCATTCAGCACCCATTCAATTTATGTTAGCGAGCGTTGGCAACTCTGGCAAAGTAATCGAAAAGCCACAAAGCAAACAAAAAAACAAAAAGAGAACAAAAACGTTGCGACTAAGAAATACTCATTAAATAAACAGCAATTTGTTCGCCAACTTAAATGTTAAATATTTTTTTTTTTTACGTATATTTTATACAGCTGTTAAGAGTGCTGACTATGAGATATCCTTTAATGTGATTTAATGACTTGAGAGATACCCTGGAATCAGTGAACAGCTCATAAATAACGTGCATTAAAAATATAATTTTTTTTTTGCAAATAATTGAATTTTTTATAATATTTAGCTGTTAAAATTGAAATACGCTGTCAGAGCTAAATTAATTTCATGCACAAATTTTCTTTAATTTTTTTCTTTAGTTTTATATATTTAAATATTTGTAACATAAGCATGCACAAGTCGTGCATACCCCAGCCGTGGGCCCACTTAGTTTAAAGGGTATTCGCAAATGGAGTGGGGGGGGGACTTTACTGCAACAGGCAACGTCAACATAGAGAAAACTTTCACTTTAGCCAAGGTTCGACGCCGTCACCCCAAAAACCGAAACGCACTTAAGGGGGGGGGGGGGGGGGGGGGGGGGGGGGGGGGGGGGGGGGGGGGGGGGGGGGGGGGGGGGGGGGGGGGTTGGCAGTAGTTTGGTTTGGTGTTTTTTTCTGCGCTTGGAACTTATTTTTGCGCAAATTTCATTTGAGCTAAGCTCGCGCCCCTCGCCGTCCAGCAGAGCGTCCAGTGATTGAAGTAGTCGCCGCAGGGTGGCAAGGATCAGGACAAGGTTGATGCTGCTACAGGCTACAGGGGATGGGAGGGAAGGGGAGGGGGGTGACAGCAACCTGCCCCTGTCGCTTGGATGGGCAAACTTTGAATTTAATTTGGCGCTTGTCTAGACAACCTGCAAACTGCGAACTGTGAGTTTGCTTTATGTTTTAACTCAACTACGTGGTTCGACTTGATTGGAATTGTGTCCAATGTCCTCGGGCCCCGAGTCCTGGTTTGGTCAACTGCTCGCTGCGGTCACGCGTTCAGCATAAGACGAAGCCACACCACTTTGATTGCCGCTATTTATGACTCTAGCCGCCGTTAAGGACACTTCCCCAGGCCGCAAAAGGTGCCATCAGCTTTAACACAAAGTTCTCTCAGCTCGAGAATAATGTTGATTGTTTTTTTTGTTTTTTGTGTGTTTGTCCAAATGAAAGAAAAGCAATTCTCCAGAAAGGCCAACCAACATGTTGCCCCAGCGGATAAAATTGAATACAAAGTGCGAATCGCATTAACATAATGAAGCTGCTGTTAAAAGTTATTCATTTAACAGCTGTGCGAGGTACTTAACAGGCTTGTAAATATTAACATTAAAAGCTGCTGTTACAAGTTAGAGCACTTTATAAGACGAATGAATATGAATAACATCTGTTACAAATTCTAACATATGTTAATTTGCTTAACAGAATTAAAACCAAATCTATTCTGTGTCTGTTAACACCTCCAACATTTAACAGCATGTTATTTAAGAAACTGTACAAGAGTTAGTGCTTGTGGCTCAAATTAAACCAAAATTAAGCTACTGTTTGTCCACATGAATTTATTTAAATGCAATCGGCTCAAGTATGTGGAAACGCGTCTACATTAAACATACATACATTTATGTAGTATATAATTTTTGTGGTTTCAGGTACAACGCTCAACGCGGAAGTTGCCACGCAGCTGCTTCAAATTGATTGATTGATGGACTCCTGCCCCGGAGGAGGGGTCTGGCAGGCATGAAGCTATCATTAACCTTAACTTCTGGCCGACGATTCACACAGGGTATTCCGTTGGTCGAGTGGGTAACGTGTCAACTGACATTTGGGCATCATTTTGCGGACGGCCGCATATTTATGATGATGCATTTACTGACCCTGGCAATCAAACCACCGCCCCACCCCCCTCGTTTGCCACGCCTCTGTTGACAGTTACACGCAATTGCGTTGCCATTTGCCAGATATATATATATATATATATATATATATATATATATATATATATTATATATATATATTATATATATATA
>SCDY01002226.1:9386-25219 GCA_004143825.1 Drosophila micromelanica | reverse complement strand
TTGTTCATGGTTCGGTGTCTAAATGAATTCTACATTTCAGTTTAAAAATAAAATTTTTGGTCCAAATTCATGTAAAAAATTTTCGAATATATACCCTAGGGTTCCCATAAAAGCATAGGTCTCAACTTTGCCCAGTCGTAACTTTGCCAAAACTCAACCGATTTTGATGAGGTTTGTCTTTTTGTTCATGGTTCGGTGTCTAAATTAATTCTACATTTCAATCTAAAAATAAAATTTTTTGTCCAAATTCATGTAAAAAATTTTCGAATATATACCCTAGGGTTCCCATAGAAGCATAGGTCTCAACTTTGCCCAGTCGTAACTTTGCCAAAACTCAACCGATTTTGATGAAGTTTGTCTTTTTGTTCATGGTTCGGTGTCTAAATTAATTCTACATTTCAGTCTAAAAATAAAATTTTTTGTCCAAATTCATGTAAAAAATTTTCGAATATATACCCTAGTGTTCCCATATAAGGATAATGGAGGATGTTTTTTTGTTAATGGTTCGTTTTTTAGTTATGCCTGGAAAACCGAGTGAAAAAAGCGATAATTATCGATAATAAGAAAACGGAAAGAGTTATCGATATTTTGAAATAATCTTGATCTGCGTATGGTATTTACGAACCGAACGAGTCCAAGATCAGCTGATCAGACGGACAGACAGACGGACATGGCTTAATCGACTCGGCTAGTGATCCCGATCATGCATATATATACTTTATGAGGTCGGAGATGCTTCCTTATGCCTGTTACATACAATTGCACAAAACCATTTTATTCTTATTACCCATTTTCAATGGGTTCAGGGTATAAAAATGTGTAAGCAAAAAAAATGGAATTTAAATCGATGAATATAACCACCGTTTATCACATAACTTCAGCATTCAAAACTGAACATTTTCCTAAATTTTATTATTTTTGTGCGATACTTTTAAACAGAACAGCCAAAAAAATTAAACAAATGCAAATTTAGCACATTTGAGTAAATTTGAAGATCGATTACGTAAGTTGCCTCAGAAATCCATCCGGCCAGATTCGGCATCAATTTTATAGTGCTCATATTTTGGATTTTCATGTAGAACATCTCTGGTCTCATGATGATCCGCCTTGCCCAGTGTCTGGGAGCGGCCATAAATCTTGATATATTTCTTATCATTATCGTGCACCATTGTCCCGCCACCCAAGCACTGAGTGCACAGATCAACAGCCTTGGCTTCCTTTTGCAATTGATCATAAACATCGACTGTGAATTGGAGCTATTTAAACTGGCAATTAAAGCAGTTCATTGTCCATTACTCACGATGGTATTTAACACGGGATACGCCACGTACAACTGTCTTGGACTGACCCATTTCGCCGTGTACGTAAACCTTGGCTAGAATGTATTTCAGTTTCCCTTCCCCGATTTTAATCGATGGGAAAGCCACAAGACTTTTCACTTTCCCACTGCAGCAATAACACCGCGTAGCTTTCAAAAGATGGTTAATAAAAACAAACAATAAATACCCATCTTTATTTATGATTTGAAAAATAACCCACCACCAAAAAATGGACGCCAAGTAGGTAAAATTAACTTTCGTACTTTTTCCATATCGAAATAATTTTGAACGCAATTTAAGAAATTGTTAGGATCCTTTCGATCGTTGTTAACTATACAGAATAACGGCTTCAACTGAAAAATTTTGCTCGAAATTGTTAGCACCAGCAAACGAGCTACTAAGTTAATAAAAATTTTATTTTACGAAATTCACATTTCCAGTTGAGGTTAAATTTGGCTTAAAAAATTTTTAAAAAGCCGATCATAAATTCTAATTATGAGTATAAAATATAATAATAAATTTGGTACTTTTTCGAGCTAGTGTTGTACAAAAAAAAATATATATAAAAATAAAAATAAATATAAATATATAATAAAATAATATATATTAATTCAAATAATAACCAGAAATCTTTTTCAAACCCACAGCTAAACTTTAACTCAGCACATAAACCGGCTATAAATATGGAATTTATATAAACTGATTATATAACATAAGACATTGGAAATTATAAAAAACAGAAACAAGAGCAACAAATCTTAATAATTAAAAAGAAAGTACTTTTACATTCCAACAAGATGACAAAACTCCAGGTGATTGTGCATCCAGTGCGAAAGGAATTTCGACGCAAGCGCTGCGGCTTCGATCATGATACGCCCGATGATTTTGTCAAATCGCAGGTAAGAATTATTGTAAATGTGTACCCAACCTAAAACAATATATATTTACATTTCCAACATCCTTGAGAAGTCTCCTTCAATTGACACGCATTAGGTGCGTATAATTTGTATTATTTATATACTACAATGCGGGTCAATGCGGGTCATGTTGCCGCAAATACACGCTGCGAGGTCTCTTGAATATTTGAACAGAGCTTTATCAGGCTTATCATGTACATGATTTTTATATAAAATAAACCAAAAAAAAACTTTTATTTTAAATACTGGATATATTCAGAATGCAGATTTAATTAAGAGACCAAATCATAAAATAGGCCAAATTGAGAAAATTTGGGACAAAAATTGGACATCCTAAGAATCGGGCTAAATGTTATTTTTTATACCAATTATGACACCCATAATCGATTAAAAATACAAATTTGCAATTCTAAATTTAGAAAAAAAAGTTTTTGAAAATAAGTAAAGGGAATGGAAAAAAATGTATTTTAAAAAATTAAATGCAGAATTAATTTAGAGGCCAAATCATGATTAAAATGCCCTAAAACGTGAAAATCGGTTCAGTTTTGATAGAGCTATGGGATTTTGGGGTATGAGAGCTATGGATCCGAGAGCTTTACATGTCAACATTTTTTGCCATTTTTGGCAAAATTTTTGACAAAAATTGTACCACCCCAAAATCGGACCATATATTGCTTTTTATACTAATTATGACACCCGTAATCAATTAAAATTCTTAATTTTGAAAAATTTTTTTTAAAAGTGCAATAGGGGATTTTTTTATCTGAAAAATCGAAAACATGTTATTTTCAAAAATTAACATATTTTAAATGCAAAATTAATTTAGACGCCATATCATGACCAATCAATCATAAACAACGGTACAATTTTAACTTTTAAATGAACTAATAATACTACAAATTAGTCAATATTTTTGTTAAACAAAGTACTTTTAAAGCACTTCTTTGGATCGTCTAAGCTGCCTCTAAAAATATATTTGGATAATTTGCTTTACATAAGCTTTACATAACAAAAACCGTAAGAACTGGGCGTTACCCAATGACTGCTTTCGACCATTTTATTGCCTTACCTTGAGCATACTTGATGAGTTTCTTTCATTCATAGTATCAACAGAATGAGAGGACATTGCGAGTGGGTCTAGTCGATTGTTCTCGCATTGTAAATTAAACCTGTAAATTATTCATAAGCGGCAAACAGCTACTAACCACGCATCGTTCGTGGCGCCAGGTTCAACAAAACTGCTTGCAGAACAAACTAAGCACCCACCTGCCCTCTCTCTCTCTCTCTCTCTCTCTCTCTGTTTCTTTGTACCACCCACTCCACATATTGTCTAATATAGTCGTTGAAATTACAGTGGCAAACTTGTACAAAGAGCATGGCATATTTGTTCTATCGCTGGTTCATGGCCCTCTTCTTCATCGGCGTTGTCATTGAGTCCATGTGGCCGCGATCCGATGATGAGTCCTGCTATTGGCTATACTTCATCTATATGACCAACTGGGGCATTTGGATGTGCATGTTAACCAACTTACTTGGCGCTATACTCGTCACCGTCTGGCATTATCATCCAGAATATGCGGGTAAGTTCCAACAAAATATGATAATATTTAAAAACTATTGTAAGGAAATTATTTTAATTTATTTTAATTTTATCAAAATCAACAGATAAATTGCTAAATATGCAGGCACTGACGAGCCCTTTTCGGATTTACTGGAGCATGCATATCATAACGCTAGTCTTATCGATTGTGATCACAATTATCTACTGGACCGTACTCTACGATGGTAAGTGTGTTTTTTTTGTGGGGGGGGGGGGGGGGGGGGGGGGGGGGGCAATGGTCTGAATGAAATTTAACAAGTTCTGTTTTCCCTCCAAAATGCTCCTTTGTTAGCCAATGAGAATGCATTGGATGCCACAAATGTGCTCACCCATGCATTCAACTCCATTTGCATGTTCATCGATCTGTGGATTGTGGCGCATCCGTTGCGTTTGCTGCACGTATTTCTGCCAGTATTATTTGGCATTATCTATGCCATATTCTCGTACATCTATCACCTGTGCGGCGGCATCAACAAGTGAGTAAATCTTCCATAGTAAACCCAATTTCTGTTAAACACGATAATTTCGATTAATAATACAAAAAACAATATTAAAATGTTCTAGAGATATACAAAAATGTTCATACAAATAATTCTTATAATATTTAAATTCGTATTAAGAAAGAAATTAGAATTTTAATTTACTCCTATATAACTCTCTGTTTCACAGAAATATACATAAAATATTCATACAAATAATTCGTATAATATTTAAATTCGAATTAAGAAAGATAGATTTTACTCCTATCTCACTCTTTTACTCTCTGTTTTACAGAAATATTTAAATTCGAATTAAGAAAGATAGATTTTAATTTTCTCCTTCTCTGCTTTACAGAAAGGGCAAACCGTATATATATCATGTCATAGACTGGAATCAGCCACAGAATGCTCTAATTACCGTTGGGGGCGTCCTGGTGCTCTCCTGTTGCATTTACGCCCTGCTCTTTGCGTTCTTCAAGCTGCGTCTCTTCCTCTCGCGCAGCTGTCGCCAGGGCAGCTTTGTGCTGCCCACAACCAGCGGCAACAACAACAAGTCGGGCAAAGCTGCCACCGATTCGGGGGCAACAATGGCCAACAATGGCATTCAGCACTCACCCTCCCGCATCTCGATGGTGCTGGGCAACTATGCGGGCTACGAGAATCGGGCATATGCACCCAGTGCCGGCGAGCAGAAGATGCCAAAGAGTTAAGCTATATATTCACACCGATAACTGGATAGATAAGGGCATTTTAATCTGAAACCATTCGAAAGCTTTCCCTTTGCAGATTTAGTCAAACTGTACAGTAGAATTTTAGCCCAGTGATATTATATTATATTGTAGTCAAATTTGAGCTAATTAATTTTAGAGTGGATTAATGTAAAATATGATGTTTTTTAAATATAAATAATCATAATAACAATAATACTAATAATATAAATTGTAATAATACTAATCACGATAAATGCTACCTCAAGCAGGTAATTATTCCCTTATTTCTAGTTAGTTTTAAAAATGTAACTGTGTCCTTAGACACAATTTCAAATAAAAATATTTTAAAAGATATCCTTGAAAACTTTTGTTTAGACTCATATCGTATACCCTGTTGTTTCCAAGTTTCGGTTGAATTTTTAAAAATTTGTCCTTGCACAATACTGTATCAACAATAAAGTACGACTGAGAAGCAACAAACCTAAATATCCATTTAAAATTCCATAAAATAATCAAAAAGTGATATTGGACATAACAGTAAAGTGGACAGGGGCCAGTTTACCATATTTCAATATTGTCATATTTTCACATTGTCTCCGGCTTGGGAACTTTACAGTTGATAATGAAAAATTTATGCACTTGGACAAGCCAAGTTTGCATGCACCTAAAATGTGACAAAGAAAATAAAACTGAAAAACCCATGAAGCAGTTAAGAAACTGGCTGAAGGACTTCAACATCGAAAAAAAAAACTGTGAAAAACAAAATGGGTAAGAACCTTGGTTAATATATATTACACAAAGTACTAATCACCTTTGAATGGTGGCATTAGGCCAAAATTTCTAAATAGAGCAATCAATCACAAGGTCTATTCGATTTGTAGTATTGTGTATTTATGAATAGCGTATAATTATTTATTTGGAGTTGCAAATCTATAATCATTCACAGATGTGGGCTATATTTGTATCTTTATGTATATTTATATAGACACATCTAAAAAACACCATAAATGTCATTTCAAAGACTCTTTTTGAATAACAGACAAAAATAATAACAACTAAAAAGTTTTTGGGATAATAAAAATAAATTAGATATAAAAAAAGTATATAAAAAAATATATTAATAATAAATTATAATAATAAATAAGACACAAGAAAAAACTAAATATAAAATTAAATAAACTGAATTAAAATTAAATATAATATAATATAAAATTAAAATTATTTATAAATTCTCAATAATAGCTATTAAATAAAAGAAATCGTTGCATAATTTTTCAATTGTTGCAATCAAATAAATGGATAATCTCAGAAAAGATTTGGGATCGATATCATTGATTTCGAAAGACACATATTTGAATAGCTAATTATTCACTTTAATAGGTCACATTTGTTTATATTTTATTATATTTATATTATTTATTCAGCCTAGAAACCTTATGATACACATAAGAATTGGCTTGAAAGAACTGCGAAGTGTTTGAATTATTAAACATTTTGAGCAGCTTTAATGTGACCTTTTCAACACATTCACGCGCCGTATGTCCTTAATCACAGCTGCCCGATTGCTTCGCTGGGTCCTAGCCCCAATCTAGAAACGTATTTGGGGAATATCAATTGGCCCAGCTAGACAGCGGCATTAAACTCTGCTTGTTGTTGTTGTTATAATTCTTGCTACTGACTATAACCTTAATTAAGTTTGAACTAACATTTAATAACCAAACGCCCAAGGACGAGAAAGACACGTGCTGGCCGGGACAGACAGCGCCTGCTGGCGATGAGACTGCTTTGGTGTTGGTGGTCAATGCTCTCAACGTGGCATATGCTATAAATTTGAGGACCTACAAATAAAAAAAAAACAAAAGAAAAGAAAAACCAGTAAGAATATTGCAGTCGGGTATAACCGATGATGCAATACTCTGTATTGTATGATAATAGCTGCTTATTGTTTTAAGTCTTTAGAGCTCATCATAAAATTGAACGTAAATTTGTTAAATTGTGTTAACATTTATCGATTTGCCACGCCCACAGTAGGCATATCCAATAAATATATTGTGCGTTGTTTAGAGAAGGTCATCAGTAATTTTTTTTACAAAAATTTTATGTATCTAACTTGAAAACCTAGTGACAAAAAATCAAACCCAGCATACTCTTTTCTTTTCTCAAACGAGTAAACAAAGAAAAAACCAGAGCAGCCTGACTGGATTGTCCTGGCTGGCGTGCGTGTGTGTCTGTGTGTGTGTGTGTCAATCTCAATCGTTGTTATTGTCCTTGACGGGCGGACATGGCATGTCACAATGTCCAGCGCGGTTAGACGCAAATTAGGCGTCGCATCTGTTTAGGGTCCTGGATCGATATGTGAGCATTTTGATCGATATGAAATTTCCTTGAGCTTTGAACTTCCTCTTATGTCCTTGTTGCGCTTATTGACCTGCACCATATATGAAATTCCCTTTGACCGGCCACGCATTTCATCATTAGTCCAAACAAAATCAATAGAAGTTTAATTGAATCCACCAGTTTGGAAATTTCGACAGCTGTCAACTGTCAATGCCAAAGCTCAACGAATCTATTTCGTTACCAGCGTCAAAAACCAACACAATAATTAAATACAATCAATAGTGTGAAATATTAATTGAATGCCACTCGCAATCCTCCTCCCACTTTTTAGAGGCGCCCATCAAAACCATATCTCCCCACTCCCATCCAGATTTCACAATTTAGATTTATGGCTCTGTCACGATAGTGCAATTTTCTAGCCATCAAAAACGCATCCAAGTTATTCTAAACCAAGCTCGTATGAGCATGAATTTTTAAACGCATGAAAGGTGAATATTTTGTGTACACTCCAGGACACCTAAATAGGGTCAGCAAAGTTATAGTAACCAAAAATTAAAAAAAAAACACTATTTTAAAATGAAATGAAAATGAACAAATCATGCAAAAACTTGGACTAGATTTCTTGTAACATAAGATGTATATTAATATAGCCTATTTTTCTACCTTAATTGAAAAAAAAAATCAATTCTAAAAAACTTAAAAAAATTGTTTAAGTAAAAATGCAAAATCATTTAAAAAAATTTTTGTAAAAAATAAAATAAAACTTGATATAAGCAATTTGTATTTCATTTATGTTAATAACATATAATAATTTACCAATTGTGTTAAAATAATCGTAATTTGCAAAACTGTTAATAAGTTTAATTTAAATATTTTGAAAGATGTTATTTATTTTTATACAATTTATTCTATCTTTTTGAGCGTCTTAAATTAAACTATAAGAAAAAGCAAAGTGAAATATTTGTGTGACAAGAACTGAATGAAAAACTTGGAACAGCTGCAAGTCAAAGGATTTATTTACAGCGAAAATGAAACGACAAAATGACAGGACAGTGACAGAGGAGAAGCAAACATATTTGAAGGATTAGTGAGAACGCACCAGGCTGGCCCAGGATATTGTTTGGATTGCATAAACAAATGGCGATTGCCGACACAGGACAGACACACACATGGTATATATGTTGTGCATAGTTTTCCAGGCCCCGAATAACTCGCTCCATTCCAAAAATTGGCCAGACAACAGAGCCCACTTACACATATGTGTATATATATGTAGTTTAGTTAACCCATACGAATGCATATTGTGAATCATGTGAACGACTGGAATTCATAAAGTATTCATTAATTGGAAACGCGCGCGCCTGCCCAACTGACCAAATGGCCAACTGGCCAACTGGTTGGCCGAGAATTGTTAGTTGGTAAAAACCGAAGCATTTGTCATATTCGAAATTCAGTCTCGTTTCGGACGCTCGGGCAGCAGAACCGCCATATATTAAGGTTTATATTGTGTTGGGACCGTAATCGCAGCGTGGAAATCAGTGGCAAAGCACGCGCTTAAGGCTATGGTAACGGTAACGGTAACGATAACGGTAACGGGCCAAAGCCTGATTTTACCGGCGCTATGTAGTAAATAAAATTATTATCCTCGTGCGTGTTGCCAACGATAAATGTTAACGTGTCGCCCAGAGATACCAACAAACGGAAGTGTACACAAATTACAATAATAAATAAATAAAATGAATATTTAAAAAAACAAAAAAACCAAAACACACAAAAAAATCATAGAATATTCGATGGTATGCAAATGTGTGTGCATGCATTTGAAACGCTAGTGGAAAGTTCCATTTGATATTTTTTTAACCAACAAATCGTAAAACTCTCCCACATTCCGCCACTCTCCTCTCTCTCGCTATCTATGCGTTAATTGTGTGGGTACGAGTGGTAAAAAAAGCCAAACAGCATTGCGAAAATTCTGCTATACTGGCCACCGAATGGATAATGGGTATTTGTTTAGACACAGGTAAGCAATTCAGCTTTTGGCCAGCACAAAGCCTCAGCCGGCTTAAAGCAACAGTCAGAACAAACAGCCGGAACGTTGAATACAAAGCTTATTGAAAATGTAAAAAGGCATTTTTTTATTATTTCAATAAATGGGATACTTTTTATACAAATACACCAATTTAAATAATTTTTTTTATACAAAAAACAAAAAAATATGAATTTATATAGCAGATTTGAAGCTTGAAAATTTTAGTTCAATTCTAAAGTAATTTAAATCTTCTTATGCTATAAAATTTTAAATAAAATCATTTTAAAATTATATATATTTTCACTTGTTAATAAGTAAAAAAGTTGATTTTAAAAAAATTTTGTAATACACCTTTTTTTTAAATAAAAATGATACTGATTACATTGGAATATTATAGACTAAAATACAACTATATATTTAAGTTAATGATTATCAACAAAAAAACTGTTTAATTTCCAAAAAAAAACCTGAATTTATGTGTGTTATTATTTTAACAGATTAGTTTTATTGGTTTATGATTATTGTATTTATTTTATTTATTATATTTTAACCATAGATTAACATTGTATTTATTTTATTTATGATATTTTAACCACAGATTATCAAAACAAACGTATTTTAACTTATATTGTTAAATCTAAATAAAATGGTTTAAATTAAAGTAAATTCTGTCTAATTCAACGTAACCGGCAGCAATTTGGCGTGTCCTTGATTTGGAAAAACACTTACGTACAAAACGCTTTGACAAAATATTTCTAATCCGAAAGGACCTTGCACAAACGCTATAATTTGTGGTGGGCGCTCGAATCGAGCACTGATTGGTCCTTGGACATGTTCGTTGACCACCAAACAGGCAACAAACCCACAGAAAGAAAAAAATAAAATAAAATAAATAAAAGAAAAAATCCAATAGGGGGGAAAAAAGAGAAACAATCACGAATATGTGGTCTGAAAGGAGACAGCAACAATAACAAAACAACATGTCAATTAAATAAAACTGCAGGAAAATCAATAAAATTGTCACAGGAATAAATAAAATATAGTGTGTACGACTGGAAATACGCGAAATTGTCGCCCGAAAGTAGGCAATGCTTTTGCGCAGCTGATTTTCCATGAATGAAATATATGTATATATATTAAAGCCGTGTTTTCAGCTTGCATTGTGTGACGTCATTTTGCACAGTCTACAATTAAATAATTGTTAAACATATTTTAATGATGTGTTTTCCCCGCTGCGAATTGCCAGTTGAGTTAATTTCCTGTCCCCTCCTGCCCCAACAAATTGCTTCCGCTTTGCGGCAAATATTGCGTTAATGCCGTTTGGCACGTAACAAGGCGTGGCGCCAACTTGGCAGCACATCCGGTTGCCGGTTTGGCTAATGGCCCTAAAGTCCTCAACTGTTGCTTCAAACTTGTTTAGCTAACCAAAAAATCGAAGCAAATAACTGAAAGTAAATTCATAAACTATATAAATGATATATATCTGTTGTACGATTTTAGATGCCAGCGCGGCACAAGATACCGGCGAACAAGGCAACGATTGGAATCATACACGGAATCAAAATGGCCCAAATGCAGAGGTTGGCAGCGTTATGGCCTTGAACGGCAACATCGGCGCTATCGATATGCAAAATGCTGGAAAAATCAAATTCGATCCGCCCAAAGTGCCAGTGATATTTGTTTTAGGCGGCCCAGGTAGTGGCAAGGTCACCCATTGCGATACCTTCATGCAGGAGCGACGCGGAGTTACGCACATCAATATGATGGATCTGCTCCAGCAATATGCAATGGGGAATGGTAAATTTGTTTTTTTTTTAAATAACAATTTCTTACTATATAATTAGATAGGAACAGGTATCAGAAGCGAAAAAAGTAAAATCCTAACCATCATTATTATTAATCCCAGTAAAAGTTAGATATTTCTAAAGGTTTCAATGGTTAGCAATAATTCTTGGATTTTTTAAATTCTAGACAAAATAATTTGTTAACTATCTCAAAATTATGAATATTATTACTAAGCCAAGAACTTAACACTAAAATTTAAATATTTGTATTTTTTTGCCATAAGTATTGTATTTAAATGACCTTTTTATTAGTATGTGCAATTTTATTCAGTATATATGAAAATAATACTTCTTCAATACAATTTATCAATTAAATCTTTGTAGCTATCTTGTCTGCCTGTCTGTTTCTATATCTTGTCAATATCTCTACAATTTTCATATTCAACTTTATATAGTACATTTAGTTGAAAATCAAAAATATTTTTTTGACAAAACTAATTATTAGTGGGAGATATTTATAAAGTATCAAAAAACTTTAAAAATATCATATCAAATATTTTAGCCTAGATTGTAAACCTAACTCCTGATTCATTTAGACAACCTTCACTTAATTTAACTTTTTCAAAAATTTAATTGAAAATATTCAAAAATATCGTTTTAAAATGATTAACAAAATATTTTTCAGATATGCAAGACTTTTCGCAACTATCGTCAAAAACAGTCACCGAGGTGTTGATGTTGGAAATGAAAATGGCTCCAGCTGCCAAAGCATACCTTATATCAGGATATCCACGTTCCATGCGCGACGTTGTCGAGTATTCCGAGAAGGTAATTCTCAATTGCCTACCAAAATATATTTCTCATTTATTATTTTATTTTCTATTTGGTGTTTTTTTTTTGTTATTTGTTCAGCAAATTGCTGTTGAACCATTTCAACTAATTAGCTGGCAAATGGGTCGCCGTTTATTTGTTAAAGCCTAATTCCCATAAATTTTCAGTTATAGGCATAACAAGGATCTATAAATGAATATATATATATATAGAGATATAAATGTATGTGTGCGCTAATTGGCTGAAGTGGCCCCAAGAGACATATTGGGGCTTATATAATGCAGCCGAAGGGTTTGCTTGATTAATGTTGATAAAAGGGGGGGAAATTGGGGAATTATGCCATATAAATATAGAATTGATTAAGCAGTTGCTAAATTGATATGCCTCATTACACGAGAGTGGCTTCAGATATATTTAATTTATAAAATATAAACTTTAACGCGATCTGAATTGAATTTATTATCCAGCATAAATTCAACTTAACTTAAATTCCTAATAGATAGAATATGAAAAATTAAATTAATTATTATTTATTTATTTTTTTAGATACAACTCGTAAATGGTAATATTTAATAATATGAAAAATTAAATTAATTATTATTTATTTATTTTTTTTTAGATACAAGTCGTAAATGGTGTTATTTTAATATCCTGGCGCCAGTCGGTGCTGCAGAAACAAATCGATTATGGCGCTAAATTAGGTCATGTTGTACTCTCCTTAGCCAAAATGGAATTGGAAAATTTCTTCAAAAATGTGATGCCAGTCGCCGATTATTTTGATCAAAGCGACATGCTATTGGCCGTAAGTCAAATCAAATGTTTTTTATTTTAAATGCAATAATTGGAAAAACGTGTTTTTTGTTTTGTATTTGTTTTGTTTTAGGTAAATGGTGAGCGTGCACCCACAGAGGTGTATAAAGACTTTCGCACCGCTGTTTTAGACATTTTGAGCACGCTCGAGAACCAAGAGGCCATGCTGAACGGAGTAACAGGTATGGGCAGAGGGATACATGATATACCCGGCAGTATAGTTAGCGTTGAAACCGCACCTAGTCAAGCCCAAGCGCCTCACATTACAGAACAAGTGGCCGCACCTGTTCCACCTGGTGAGCGCAATGTGACAAACGCTGTGATAACACACATAGCCGCAAATGCGGCAGCAGCAACGACAACATTGCGAACGGGCAGCACCAATATACCCGACGATGACAGCGGCGTCGTGGTCACCCAGCAGCCGAAGCCGCGGCCCGGAAACGCCAGCTTGGATGTGCCCGCGGAGGGAGCAGCAAATATACCGCCCATCATTTGGGTAATTGGCGGTCCGGGCAGCAACAAGGCAACGCTCTGCTTGAAAGCGGTCGGACTCAATCCCGGCTGGTCGCACATCAGGTAAACAAACACACAAACTTTTTTGATTTTCAAATTAATTGCATTTTTATTTAGCGTGGGTCGTCTGCTGCGCAATATCACGGACTCGGCGCCACGTGCGAATACCGAGAGCTATGCCGTCAAGGAGGCGCTCGCCGCCGGGGAAATGGCCCCGGAGAAGATGCTGAATCAGCTGCTGGACACGAATATACGTCAGCTGCGCGACAAAACGGGCATCATCATCGATGGCTATCCGCGCAATTTGCAGCAGGTCAAATACTTTCAGAACAAGGTGAGGCCAAAACCAGCAATCGAAACTTTGATTAGAACCTGTTGTCCAAAAGTTCTTTAAAATTTGTTAGGCGCATTTTAAAATTTGCATTTTTAATTTTTTAATTTTTTATTAATTTAACAAATTAAAAAATTAATTTAAAAAAATTAATTTTAAAAATTAAATTAATTAAAAATTAAAAATGCAAATTTTAAAATGCGCCTAACAAATTTGCGCCTAACAAATTTTTAAATTAATAAAAAATTCAAAAATTAAAAATGCAAATTTTAAAATGCGCCTAACAAATTTTGAAGAATTTTTGGACAACAGGTTCTAATCAAAGTTTCGATTTCTGGTTTTTTGAATTTTTTATTAATTTAACAAATTAAATGAATTAAAAATTAAAAAATTGTTATGATCTTTAATCTGTGTATAAGGAGGATTACATAGATTTAAGAAAAGTTTTGCTTCGTAAAAAATTCGTAATTTTTAAAATTGTTTTCTTTTCAGTACAAGCAACGTCCGCCCACCATTTTATTGGACTGCTCAAAACTGCAGCTGGGTCGGGGACGCATTGACGATACGGTCTCCTCGTTCCGACGACGTCTGGAGATATTCCGCGAGCAGACCTTGCCCATGCTGAAGACCATGGACAGCAGCAATCGACTGCAGATTGTAAGTTGGCCAACAAATGATTATTTTTGAAAAATGAACATAAACATTGGCTATGCATTCAGGTCGATGGGGATACGGACAGCCCCTCGGTGCAGCGGGAATTCGAGCGTCTCATACGCAATCACATTCAGCAGTTGACCAATCACATTGAGGGCGGCGAGGAGGGCAACGAGACGATGCCGCTGGCGAATCCTGTGATGCGCAACGAGCAAACGGACGCCATCCTGCACGATCTGGAGACGAATGTGCCGGGCGCGGTGCCCACGATCAGCCACCATGTGAGCATGATGAACGGCCACCTCAAGAGTCGGGGTAGCGCACTGGGCAGTGCTAAGAGACCCAGCCAACAGTTGATGAACGGACATGTGCCCGGACGACCCGGCACTGGGCCGGTTGCCCCGCTCGGCCAACCCGTCGATTTTCGACACATGCTCGAGGAGGCCGAACGATATCCGGTGGACTCGTATATGTAGAGTATATCAGAGAGCATCAGTTGTGAGGTGTTTTTTCTACGCGGAGCGTATAAGATTTTATAGTTTTTATGAAAACGCATTCGTACTAGTTTAAGGTTCATTGTTAAAGTTGATTTGTTGGTATTTGGAATTTTATAGCATGGCAAGTTTTGATAAAGTATTTTAGGGGAAATGGCTAAAAATTAATGGCTAAGTTTAGACGGTAAAATACACGTAATTAATTCTAAAAATGCATTAATTAAAGGCTTTAATAAAATTGAGGGTAGCAAGAATCAAAAAAAACAAATAAAATAGAACCATGCATAAAACTAATTTAGCATAAGTTTGAAATTACACTTTAATAAAAAGATGCAAAATAAGTCCAGTGTACGAATAGCTTTCGATAAATACTTTATTTCCATTTCTACTTGAAGCTTCAGATATGTAATCCTGAACACCCCCGTCAAAAAATACCTTACGATTAATTTACACCTTAATTTAAAATGTTGGCCTGGTTGTTAAAATCAATTTTTGCCAATTCTTCATAAATAGGTTTAACTTTGTTTTGGGATAGCAAAAACAAAACTTTTTCGCAACCTTATCGTCCACACAATCGGAATAATTTTGATAGCTATTCAGACGAGATATGTCCGGCACATGAAAATTTTCAATAGTCCTCAGTTCGCGATTGAACCGCACTGTCGTCTGGAATTTGCCGTTATGGGGAGTGGTGCGAAAACCCAATCGATATGTGACTATCGATCCGTACAGTGTCTCCCTGCCATTCTCCTCGAACAGGACCCTCTTCGCGGCATACTCCATGTCCAGGAGCAGAATTCGCTGGCAGAATTGATTGAACCGATGCACCAGCATCCACCGATTGATGTGGTAGACCACCTGTTTACCAAGCACATAAATATCCCCATTCAGCTTTTGCTTCACGAACTCGTTGCAGGTGCAAAAATGCTCCCCGATGCAGGCATCCTCACATCCTCGATCCTCTGGCAGCGGATGCAGCAGGGACTGGCTGCTGGGACAGGTGATCAGAGGGGGCAGCTCCG
>SCDY01002225.1:0-15866 GCA_004143825.1 Drosophila micromelanica | reverse complement strand
TACCCACTTATTTGTTGTAATTGCATTGCTTTTATGATTTTTCACTGCCTGAAGTTTGATTTGCTCGCTGCATACAAACTTTATTGATTCACTGTATCTTTACTATTATTGTATATTTAATATTTACCTTCAAATCCCTCGATCTGTTGCAGAGCACTGCCAGCGCGTATGGGAAGCCCTCGACGATGACCAGCAGTGGCAGCGGCAGCAGCATTGCGAGTAATCCCGGATCCGCCTACGATCCGGTCACCCTGCACAAGGAGCTGCTGGCTATGCAGGCCGTCGCAGCGGCCGCCTCGGGCTCTGGTGTGGGCGGCATGTCGGGACTCGGCAGTGGCGGCAGCTCCAACAGTTCCTCGGGCAAAAAGTCTGGCGGCAGTGGTGGCGGAGGCAGTTCGTCGCTGCACGCCCACGGTCTGTCCAACCTGGCGATGAGTCTCGGGGCGGGCGGCAGCAGTGGCGCAGGCGGCGGTGCTGGCATCATGTCCAGCAGCAAGGCGTCCACCAATGTCAGCTCCAGCTCGAGCGGAGGCGCCTCGCTGGGCGGCATGCATCCGGGAATGGCAATGTCGCCGCACGCGAGCATCTCTGGCAGCGGCATGGGCAGCTCCGGCAAGGATCGGGATCGCGACAAGAACAATCCCTCGCTGAACGCGCTCAACTCGCTCTCCCAGTTCGGCGCACTCGGCATGACGCCCCAGCAGAGCATGCAGGCGGCCATGAACGCGTTTGCGGCAAGCAGCGGTGCCACGCCCAGCGCCACAGTCACCTCATCGGCGCATCCCTCGCAGCAGCAGCAACAGCAGCAGCAGCAGCAACAGCATCAGGTGCCCAGCACCACGATGGCCGGCGGCAGTGGCGGAGGCAAGGGCAGCGCCAAGGATTACATGAGCAATGCGGCCATGATGAGCAGGTAAGCTCAAGCTCTTGAATCTCTGAAAGAAAATTACTCACGACATTGTTTTTGCAGCAGCAGTGAGCATCCGTCGCTGTTGGGTGTGAGGCTGCCACCGGACACGGAGATCATCAAGTACACGTCCTCCATCGTGGGCCCCAAGATACCCGGTAGTACATCACGCGGTCGCAAGAAGACCATATCCGAAACAGAACAACAGCAACAAGAAGCCACACAGAAACAACAACACCAAGCAGAACAACAGCAACAACACATTACACAACAACAACAGCAGCAACAACAACAGCAACAACAGAAGGATTTAGAAAGCACAACAAATGCAATTTCCTCTCTGTTTGCATTTCCAGGGCTCAGTCCGGCGAAGCGCGCCCGTCTCGAAATGGAGTACGCCGCAATGGCGGCGGCGGCACAGCAGCAACAGCATCTGCACGGCATGCTGGGCGCCGCCGGGATGCCCATGGGCCTGGGCATGAGTCCGTTGGATCAGTTGAGCAGCGTTTCGAAGGCGGCTGTGGCCGCCTCCACGTCGTCGTCATCGACGGTGACCAGCACCGCTGGCTCCACATCGGCGCATGGCCAGAGTCTCAGTCACGGCCAAAATGCGTCCAGCGATCGCGTCGAGGTCATCAAGTTGCCGCCGACCATCACCTCCAACGGCGCCTACAATCTGTCCAGCAAGGGTTGCGCCAAGGAGCTGCACGACCTGACCACCGACCCGGCGCTCGCCTCCGGTGTCAATCTCAGCCTGAAGTCGAGTGCGCTGCCCGCCAGCGGTGCCATCGGCTCCGCCTCCAATCCGATAACCATAGACGACTTCGATGCGCCCCTCAATCTGTCCATGAAACCCTCGGACAAGAGCAGCGGCAGCAGCATGAATTCTGGCGCAGCAGGCGCATCCTCTGGCGGCTCCGGCACAACGGCCGCCTCGGCGCTGGGCAATTTGGCCAGCGATTACCAGGCACAGGCCAGCGGCGGCAGCGGCGCCAACAGTTTGCAGAGTCTTAGCTCCATAACCGCCGCCTTGGGCGGCACTGGCGGCATGCCCGGCGGCTCCATCTCGGGCAGCGGCAGTGGCGGAGGCGGTGCTTCGCCCTCGCCGGCGCAGGGCGGCCTGCCGGCTGCCTCGGGCACGTCCAACTCCGGCTCCGGATCCGGGTCTGGCTCCTCGACGTACAAGGAGGGACGGCCGCGCAATTTGGGCCGCGGCGTTTCCAAGCCCAAGAAGAACACGGTGGCCTCGTTGCTGGCGCAATCTCGCGCCGTCGGCCTGAAGCCCATGCTGGCCACTCAACAGCTGCTCCAACAGGGCGCGGACATTGTAAGAAAATCCATTATTTTTTTTGTGGGGTCACTTGAATCGATTTCGATCCGTTGCAGGAGAAGATTCGCCTGGCGCTGAGCGAGGCGAACGCGCACATGGAAACATCGACGGACTCGGAGAGCGTCGCCGCCGAGAGCGGCCTGTCGGAGTCGGAGAGCGAGGATGCAAACATTCTGAATGTGGCGGAGCTGCGCGTGCCACTGGAGCTGGGCTGGAAACGGGACACGGTCATACGCGGCCTAACCAAGCAGGGCCAGATCCGTGGCGAGGTCACCTACTACGCGCCGGGCAGCAGCCTACCGCTGAAGACCATTGGCCAAGTGTTTGCTGTGAGTTTGTAGGGCGCATTTGTAATTTGAGACACCTTCAAACACACACAACAGAATACGAGCAAGAGCTGAGTTTAATATAATCTTTATCTGCCTATCTTCCCGTGCAGCTTCTGGAGCAGCAGCCATCGAGTTTGACGCGCGAAAACTTCAGTTTCTCGGCACGGGCGATTGTGGGCTCGTTTCTGCAGCCGGCGCCGCCGCCTTATGCCAACGATGGCGAGTACATACGCATGACGGACGAGGATGTGGCCAAGCGGCTGGAGGATCTGAAGGTGTTCACGCGCCAGACGCTCAACGTGGAGCAGCGCATCGAGATCGCCAAGCAGCAGCAGGCGATGCGTGACGCCAAGAAACAGCAAAAGGAGGAACTGGCACGCAATAAGGAGAAGGCGCGTCAAGAGAAGAACGCAAAACTGGAGCAGCAGCGCAAGGAGAAGGAACTCAAAAACCAACAGGCCATCGAGGTGAGTTCTACCCAAAAAAGTTCCCACTCAACTACGGACTAACGATCTTTTTGCGGTATTTGCAGGAGCGCAAGAAGCGTCAGGAGGAACTGGATCGTCTCAAGCAGGAGGAGTTGCTCAAGAAGCAGCAGGTCAGTCTCAAATCCTTCCATTCGTATACTCGTTCAATGCAATTTCCGTCTGTCCGTATAAAGATAGAGACTGGAAACGTGGAATATATCTTTTTGTATACTCGTACAAGATAGAGGGTCAGGGTTTATTTTCATCAGTTTGCTGATGATCTCCCCTAAATAGCCAAATGATCCAATTAACAATTAAAAAATATATATTAATTAAGACAGTTTTAGACTATTTTAAGCTGTGAACGAGTATAGGGCAGTCGGTTACACCCGACTGCAAAGTTCTCACTTGTTTTTAACTGGCTTGTTTTTTTGTGATATTCAGGAGAAAGAGAAGCGACGTCAGGAAGCAATTCTAGCTAAAGAACAGGTACAGCAACAATATCCTTTCATTAGTGCACTCTCTGCGTATTCTGTGCTACTTTCTTCATGTACTTTGTTCCTATCTTGTGTTTCGTCCTTATAATTTCCTTTATAATTTTAAAAATTACAAAGATATTGAAACATCTCTGACAATCTCAATCTCAAACTCAAAATTTGATTATCAGTTGAAAATGGATGTTGATAGGATCAGAATATAAATAACATTTTTTTATTTGCTCACTATCGGCATCGGCCTATCTTGTCATTTATCTATCATGTATAGTTTTTATCTATATTTTTTCCCATTTAACTTTTGTGTAAAATTCGTATATTGCTTGTTTATAGTTTACTTCTCATATACTGCATTAGTTTTTACTTTCCGACTGATATTTATTCTTGAATTCCTCTCTCACATTTCTCACTTTTTCCGTTTGTTTCGAATTTCTTTGTCAACACAGGAACTCCAGAAGCAGAAGGAGCTGCTGCTGGCTGCCGAAATGGTGAGTGCTTCATTTGCTTTTCCATTTTCCAGGCATATACTTAAATCTATTTATATTTTTTTTTAAGGAGCGCGAACGTCGCCGACAACACATGAACCTTATCCGGATGCTGGAGTTGCGGCGCAAATTCGAGGAGCGTGAGAAGAAGAAGCACCAGCTGGTGCTGGATCGCCTGATTCTGCGCGAGCGACGCATGGCTGAGCGTAAGCGAGACGCGGAGATTCTACAGCTGATTCGCAAGCCCAACGAGGACTCGGAGCTGCCGCAGGAGCTGAACGTGCCGGATCTGGAGCGCATCGCGGGCAATCGGCTGCCCGGCCAGGCGATGGCCGATCTGCTGATGGTGTTCGAGTTCCTGCACAACTTTGGCGAGACGCTGGGCTTCGACATGGAGTCGCTGCCGTCGCTGCAGAACCTCCACGATGCGCTCATCAGCGACAGCAACGCGGACGCCGAGGAGGAGCTGCTGTCGGTGATGACGCACCTGCTGGTCTGTGCCATCGAGGATCCGGGCGTGCCCAATCCGGGCCGCCACACCACGCTGCTCGGACAGTCGCTGCGCAACGCGGACATAACCAACTCGAACGTGTCCGAGATCCTGCGCATCTACCTGTACGCGACGGCCACCGGCGAGATTCGCCAGATGCACGGCATCACCGTGGACAGGGAGCGCGAGCGACGCGTGCCCGATCACCACCAGGTGGATGCGGACACGGCCACGCACTCGGCCAAGAATCACGAGTACTACAAGCTGCTGCACGAGAACGACACCTGGAAGCTGTCGCACGCCCTCAAGGATCGGCCGTTTGTGGCGCTGAATCCGACGCGGAAGGCGCAGATGCTGGCGCACCTGTGCAACGATCTGCTGATGAACAAGGCGGTGCTGCGGCAGATCGACGGCAGCCTGGAGACCTGCGCCCAGATGCGCAAGGAGAAGTACATGACCGACATGAAGGTGCGCAAGTACAAGGCGCTGCACCAGCGCAAGGCACGCATCGAGGCCTACGAGAAGGCCCAGGCGGAGCGCGAGGCGGCCATGCAGGCGCTCCTCGCCCAGCAGAAGCTCGACGCGGAGCGCGAACGCGAACGTCTCGCCAAGCAGGCGGAGGCCGAGGCCGTCGCGGAGGCCAACAAACAGGCAACGGGCAACGATGCCCCAGCCGAGGGAGCGGCTGCAGCAGCCGCGACAACCGCCGGCGCCGAGTGCAACAACAGCGAGGACAAAACACCGGAGGAAAATGCGAAACCGGAGCAACAACAACAAACGGCGACGGACACGGAACCAGCACAGCCCATGGAACTGGACGGCGATGCGCCGGTGCTAGGCGAATCGATGACGTCGCTGGCTGAGGCGAGTCCCTCGAAGCAGCTGGCCAAGCTGGAGGAGTATCAACAGAACGGCGCAACAGTGCCGGGAGCTGTGGGGGTAGCAGGCGTTACAGGAATAGGAACAGGAACTGGAACAGGAGCTGCGGCCGTGGTGGATGGCGGGATGACGGCGCTGATGCAGGCAAAGAAGAGCGGCGCACGGAACTCGATCAATGAGGATGCGCACACGCAGAGCCATGACGTGAGCATCATTGAGGACGATCTGTCCGATCTGGACTCGGAGATAACCAACGTGGAGGAGGACGAGGACAATCGCCTGAGTGCCGACGAGCTGCAAAAGAAGCTGGACAAGATTGTGCGCGCCTCGCTCAACTGCAAGGAGGCGCTGGAGAAGAGCACCAATCAGCTGCGCGCCGCCTGCTTTGGGCAGGATCGCTTTTGGCGACGCTACTGGAAGCTGCCCAAGGCCGGCGGCATTTTCATCGAGGCTCTGGAGTCGGCGCAGAACGACATATGCGACTACTACGAGGCACTGGAGGCCATGGACGAGCAGCTGCAGCAGCAGAAGCAACAAGACCAGCCCAGTGAAACCCAGAAGCTGCCGACAGACGACGCCGAGACAGAATCAACTGCACAGCTGCCCGATGCAAGTGCTCCAGCAGCAGCAGCTGCAGCAGCAGCCGTAGATGCGGAGCCAATGGAGGTGGACGAGCCGACGGATTTGGACGGAGGCAAAGCGCAGCAGGCGAATCACGAGGCGACCAACGAGGAGGACGACGATGACGATGATGATGTGACGGAGGTCAACAAAGTGGAGCCGGAGATTGTTGACCTGGGCGACGACGATGATGAGGTGCTGCCGGCCATTGTCAAGGCGCCAGAGCCTGTTGTGGCACGGCCCGAGATTAAGGTCAAGTCGGAGATGGAGCTGATGGGACCGCCGCCCACGGTCATCTCCACAAAGACGGACTTTGAGGCCGAGATCAAGATACCCACCATACCAGGTCTAATCCCCACGCTCAGCAACAGCAACAGCAACAACAACAACAACAACAATAACAATAATAACAATAGCAACAATAATAACAACAACAACAACAACAACAGCGGCAGCAACGGCAACTGTGATAAGGTGGAGGCAATGAGTCAGGAGGATCTGAAGAAGGAGGACGACTGCATCATTGTGTCGACAACGCAGCCGGGCGAGGATGCCACGCCCAAGTGGTTCTCGATTGTGAAGCGGGAGGTGCCGCTGATCAGCGAGCTGCCGGCGGAGGAGGGGGGCGTGGTGGCTGCGGAGCTGCAGAACAGCTACGCCAGCTACCAGCACTGCAGTGCCCAGCTGCAGCTGCAGGGCCATCCCTGGGATCTGATCAACAACATGCAGTACTACAGCATACCGATGGAGGAGTGCAAGGTGGATCCCACGAAGTTCAGCCAGGAGTGCATCTTCACGCTGTCGGGGCTGGACGAGAAGCAGATGCAGGCCAAGCTGGACGAGTACGAGCAGGCCAAGTTGACGGTGTCAAAAAACGGTCTGGGGTCTCCTCATCGTTGCCAGCCAACCGATGAGGAGCAGCACCAACTGCAGCCGCTAATTAAGCTGTCCAAGTCCAAGTCCGAGCCGGAGCCCGAGTCGGAAGCGTTTTTTCGTTTGCGCGCTGATCACGCACCGGACACAGGCGGCGGGAGCGGGAACGGGAACGGGAACGGGAGCGGCGAAGCTCTAGACTTAAAGCCCAAGATTGAGCTGCGTTTGGATGAGGCACTGTCCCAGGCGTACTACCACAACATAGCGAACATGTCGCTGAGCAGCGTCCAGACGTACATACCTATAGACATTCCGCTGCCGCTGTCGATGACGCCGGACGAGCACCGGCTGCTGGAGCAGGTGAAGCTGGCGGGGTTCCCGGAGAAGGTGCATGGCGTCTATGTGCCGCGCAGACAGCGCTACGGCTGGTGGCAGCTGGACGACGAGCAGAAGCTGCGCCAGCTGCTCAAAACGCTGAATCCGTCCGGATTGCGAGAGCGCGAGCTGCAGGAGAATCTGCAGCGCCTCCTCGGCCTGGAACAGCCGCTGGGCGTCAATTATCAGCTGAAGCTGAACGAGAGCCAGGCGGAGCTGGTCGAGTACATGCTGCCGGACAGGCCCGGCGACTGGAATCCGAAGGTGGCCAGGCGCGTGGAGCTGGCGCTGCTGGAGCAGCTCGAGTCGCTCGAGGATAAAATTGCCAGCGCCTCGATGCAGCTGAAGAACTGGCAGCTGCCCACGCGCAGCGAGAACGAGGTGAACCTCACCGAGCAGGAGGAACTGGCCGAATCGGAGTTCGTCAGCATCATTCCGATGATCCGGGAGCGCATCATCGATCTCGAGGCGAATATCGAGCGGCGGTATCTGAAGCCGCCGCTCGGCTCCCAAACCGGCGACGCTCACCTGGCGGTCATCGCCCAGAACCAGCAGACCTCGACGCAGACCCAGAACTCGGCCTCGGCAGCCGCGTACCTGCTGCAGATGCAGCAGCAGCAGCAGCAGCTGATGGCGCAGCAGCAGCAGCAGCAGCAGACACAGCCACCGGGCGGCAACAGCCTCAACTCCTCCGCCTTCAACGAGCGCACCATGGCGCTGGCTGCGGCCGCTGCAGCAGCTGCACCAAGCGGCAGCAGCAGCAACGTTGCGGCAACCGGATGCGAAACGGCTGCGACGGCAGCCAGCGTTGAGCCGTGCTCCGGGGCCGCCTCGCCGGCGAGCAACTGCGACAGCGACAAGGACGAGAAGGTGGAGAATATACCGAAGGGTCTGGTCCAGTGGCGAGACGCCGTCGCCCGATCCCACACCACCGCCCAGCTGGCGATGGCCCTTTATGTGCTGGAGTCCTGCGTGGCGTGGGACAAGAGCATCATGAAGGCGGTAAGTTGACAGTCCATGTTTGGCTTTCGCTTATCTTTTAGCTTGGCACCCCACAACAATCCAACCACAAATCCAGAAACCACCCACCAAACCCAACACTACAAAACCATTCGCACTGACCTGATCTTGTAATTGCCGCCCTCCATTTCCCATTTAGTTTGCTTTTTGGCTTCTATCACATATTATATACTCTTTTGATTCACTAACCTCTCTCACACACACACATACACACATTTAATCACACACACACACATGCACTAATTACTGTTCACCACTTTTAATTTTTAATCGTGCCTTATTTGATTAGGAAATATGTGACTCAAAGGAAAGCAAGTTAAAAAGATTTAAAAAATATAAAAAAAATGACTGTTACTAGAAGACATTTTCTAACTAGATACAGTTTTACTATTAGTTTGGTGTAATAAATCAGGCGCTAGAAAAATATTGAATTTTGAATTTAACTTATTTTGGACTTGAACTGCTTTCTTTCAAGTATTTTTTGCTAGCCAATTTCTGCAAATTTTGTAAAATTTTGTCCGAAAATTTGAATTTTGTTAAAGTGAGATTTAGGCCAAGTTAGGCTGTGGCTTAAACAATAAGATAGATATGTTTAAGCCACAGCCACAGATAGATAGATAAGAAAATATTTGAGGCCGGTGTACATTATATTTTAGAGGGCACTTAGATTCTAGTTTCAGTAAATTTAATTTATAAACAAATTCACAGATATTAAAACAATTTTAAACACTTTAAACACATATTTTTACATCGCTTGTAGGATAGTCTTAGAAATAGCTAACGAGTGTTAGAACAGATTCAAAAAAAAAAAAGCATACCTACGTTTTTGTTTGTCATTTGCAGCATTTTTCTCTGCCCAATTAGTCCTTGCTTTCTTTTGGGTCATTAGAATTAGAGATTTCTGGTTTTTGGTGCATGTTTGCCTTTTTGTAGAAAATCTGGTTCTTATGCATCGCTCGTCCTTAATTGAACAAAATTATTGACTGCCTTGAAATTAATTCGATGTTTTTGTTTGTTCTTTTTCTTTCTTAACACTTTCGCTGAATGTTTGACTTGTTTGTTGTTTGTGGTGTTCAATGGTGTTTTCTTGGTCGAAATCAAAAACGAATTTAACGCTTTCATACTCACACACACAAACACACCAACATAAACACATACACACACACACATATACAAATTCACATAAACATACACCCATACACATTCACATACACATACATACACATACCTAAAACGCCATTTGTTTCACAATCGAATGCTTTTGTTGCCATACCCGCTACCGTTTTCCGTTTACCCGTTTGCCCGCTGCAACGAACGCAACATTTCCTTCAAACTGTGACTCGAACACCATCCCAACTCGAACGCAACTCGAACTCGAACTGCAACTTGACCTGAATCAACTTTTGATTGCGCACAAAAGTATGCAACGCGCGCAAAGAACAACAAGTCCAACAAGAAAAAGAGCAACGCAAAAAAGCAGGCAACGCCAAAGAAGAAGCAACAACAACAGCAACAGCAGGAACAAAGCGCCTCCAAGCAAAAACAGTCGAAAAAGGATAAGAATAAGGAAAAGAAGCAGCAATCGAGTAAAGCGACAACACCGAAAAAGTCAAAGCAAAAGGAAAATGACAATGAGGCGCCGTCACCAGCAAAAACTTCATCGATGACCATTAAAATAAATTTGAAAGCTTTGGCGCAAAACGGTTGCGACCAAAACATCAACCTCAATTTGAACTCGAACTCGAACTCAAACTCGAACGCGAACTCAGACTCCGACTCGGACACGAACAGTGACTGCAATTCGTATTCAAACGGCAAACGCAGACGACAAGGACGACGTTCAGGCACTACTACAAACTCTTGCAAATATTCAAACTCCTTACAGAATTGCCAGTTCTGCACCTCCGGGGAGAATGAAGACAAGCTGCTGCTGTGCGATGGCTGCGACAAGGGCTACCACACCTACTGCTTCAAGCCCAAAATGGACAACATACCCGATGGCGACTGGTAAGTAGAAAGCCCAACTCAAACCATCGAACCAAATCGAACCCAACCAAAACCATGCATCCCTTGATCATCATCTGTTCATTTCTCACACATTTGTTGCATTGTTTTGTTTACTTTTGTTTTGTTCGCCCGCCCGCCTCGCACTGTGCCGCGTACCGACCCCGCACCCACCCGCAGTTGTCCTGTCGCACCTCTGTTACTAATACGATCCTCCTGCTTCCAGGTACTGCTACGAGTGCGTCAACAAGGCGACCAACGAGCGCAAGTGCATCGTCTGCGGCGGACATCGTCCGTCGCCCGTCGGCAAGATGATCTACTGTGATCTGTGCCCGCGCGCCTACCACGCCGACTGCTACATTCCGCCCCTGCTGAAGGTGCCGCGCGGCAAGTGGTATTGCCACGGCTGCATCACCCGCGCTCCGCCTCCCAAGAAGCGCAGCGCCGCCAGCAGCGGCAGCAGCAGCAGCAAATCGCGACGGGATCGCGATGCGAGCACCGCGGCCAAGCGGCGGGGCAACGACAAGCAGCAGGTGTTGGCCTCGGCCTGCAGTCTGGAGCAGTTGTGCCCCCTCGATCCCCACCAGCAACAGCAGCAACAACAGCAACAGCAGCAGCAGCAACAACTGCATCAACAGCAACAGCAACAGCAGCAAATGCTGCTGCACAGCTCACAGCAGTCGCTCAACTCGTCGCACGACGAGTCCTTGACATCCCTTCCAGCGCCGCTTAGGTGAGCGTCCTTTTCGTTTGTGTTTCAAATTACGTATTCCAAGCACTTGATTATCAATTATGTAAATTAACAATAACTGCATATATACATCCATTAATCATGTACATATACATACATATTAAAAACAATACATATCTCAAATACATTCACAACAATAACCTCGCACTTTTGATTCAAATCATGGGAATGCACCTAACAATAAATATCCATTCTATCCGATCATCATCATATTTCCATTGCCAGGATATATATCAGATAAATGTCTAAAGATTTGTTGGATAATCGATAAAAGCGATTAAATGCTGTAGTCATCAAATTTATAGGCAGTTTATCGGTTACCTCTAAGGATCAAGAATAAATTAATTTGGTATTTGGCACAAAAATTACAATTACAATTTTCGATTGTTGTAAGCAGTTATACTTTGAAAGAGTCCTGATTTTGTTTAGTTTGGATATCTGAGCCATTTACTCAGAACTGTTTAGACGGAAAACTTTTGATTAATTTAGCTTAATTAAAAATAAACAAGAAAATAAAAGGAAAATGTGGAGAGTGTTTGCCACAAACGCACCTGTGAAAAACAGCTACACGAATCAGTTTAAAAGGTGAGAACAGCGAGGAAATTATATATTATATTTTTTTTATATAGTTTCGCAATTGAGCAAATGTTGGCTATATGTTTTATTGGGTATCAAATATAAGAATTTATCAAATATTTCCGGCTTTGATAATAAAATTAATTTTAAAAAAATTAATAGCTAAAAGAATATAGAACAAATATAATAGAACAACTTTTATAAGGAAAGCTGCAAGCTTGGCTATATCTTGTCTGTTGTCAGTGGAAGTCTTATGCTTATAAACTTATATATATTATATATAACAAAATGTGAAACGCTTAAAAGAAGACTTTTGCCTTTTAAAGACACAGAATCGAGTAGAATTTATCTAAGTTTCGTAAAGAAAGTATTTCTAATTATAAACAGGCAAATTTATTGACTAGGGAGAAAATGCTTAAAAAGGTTTGGGCAGAAAAAGCGACAAAAGTTAAAAGATAAAAGTGAAGAGTATTGTGTTTTTTTAAATAAATAAAATTCAAGCACAAATCATTTTCACATTTCAAACATTTTTTGCAGTCCGGCGCATTCGATTGCCTCGGCCACGTACGACGAGCAGCAGCACAACAACTCCATCGACGGCAGCCGCTTCCAGGCGCATCTCGGCAACAACAATGGCGGCGTGCAGCTGGAGGAAGCGGCCACCTTTGCGGCAGGCTATGCGCCGCCGACGAGCTTTGGTGTGGTGCCACCGCCGCAGGCGATGCAGTTTGTGGCCATGTCGCCGCGTGCCGTGACGCCCACGCGCACACCCACGCCCACTCGAGTGGCAACGCCGACGCCGCCGCCGCCGGCGCTGCCAGCGCCGCTGCAGCTACCGACGCCGAACGTGACGGCGCCTGTCCTGATGCAGGCATCGCCGACGGCTCTGCTCAACGTAGCCTGCCAGTCCCCACCGCAGCAGCAGCAGCAACAGCAGCAACAACAACTGATGGCCATGCCATCCCCAAGGACATGCACTCCGACATCGCCGGCTGGGGGCACACAAATGTCGCCGCCGCCCATCAACATACACGCCATCCAGGAGGCCAAGGAGAAGCTGAAGCAGGAAAAGAAGGAGAAGCACGCCACCAAGAAACTCATCAAGGAGCTGTCCGTCTGCAAGACGCTGCTGGGCGAAATGGAGGTAAGTCAAACCGATTGGCAATTGAAAGTAGCTAATTTGAATGCACTTCGTTAGCTTCATGAGGATTCGTGGCCATTTCTGTTGCCCGTGAACACCAAACAGTTTCCCACATACCGCAAGATTATTAAAACGCCCATGGATCTGTCGACCATCAAAAAGAAATTGCAGGATTTGAGGTGAGTACAATTCGAATTTGAATGCGATGAGGATTTTTGCTAATAATATTTCCATTTGCAGCTACAAGTGCCGCGAGGACTTTTGCGTGGATGTGCGGCAAATCTTTGACAATTGCGAGATGTTCAACGAGGACGACTCGCCCGTGGGCAAGGCGGGGCACGGCATGCGCAAGTTCTTCGAGTCGCGCTGGACGGAACTCACTGACAAGCACTCCTGATACCCTACCCTGCCGCCGCAAGGTCCAGCAACAGCAGCAGCAACAGCAACGGCAGCAGCAGCTTCAACAATTGCAGCAACTGGAAGTACAACAACGACAATGCCGCCAGTGACGAGCGTACAAGCAGCACAATTTTGGTAGAGATCGGAAGAAGCAGCAGATGCAGCTTAGCTATAGAATTTGTATATACATAAAACGGAAGAATAAGAAGAGCAACAAGAGCAGGCAGAAATAGTAGAACGTTAAGCATAAGAAGGTAGCTGTAGTTTGTATTATTACGCATTATATTTATACATATATACACACACAAACATACATATATACATATAAAAGAAAACAGACGCAAAAGTATTTAACGTCCTAGATTTGGGGTCCGCGAGAAGGTCTTCAACTTGTGAAGTGTATTTTGCCAAGAGAGAGGGAGAGATGATAACAGTTTAGTTCTTTAGCAAGCAGCATTAACTAACAAACTATTTAGACTATACTGAAAAAAAAGAAAACAAAAAACAAACTTAAAACCAGAAGCTGACAAATTGAACAGTTACGTGTGTCTATGCAACATTTGAACAGTATTTGAGAATGAAGCTGCTTTGCTTTGTTATATTATTTGATTTACTTTAGATATTTGAATAGTAACTTACTTAACTGTAATTCTAACTATAACTACTTATTAAACTATACTTTATCGATTACATTGTACTTGATTTGATAGAAATCACACACAGCGCTCATCTAAGTTTTAATTTGTAATCTTGTATCTGTACTTATATTTAGTATCGGCTTGCAGTTGTACGCAAGCACTCAATGTATTTATATATGACTAGACCCAAACCTAAACCTAAAACTAAAAACTAATCTTACCTATAATATACTCAAAAAGGTAGACGGCAACGTTTTGTAAATGAATTCAAAATTAAATTAAATTGAATTAAATTTTTATCGAGTGTACATTTCAACAACAACAACATTTAGTGGGCATAACAAATTATAAAAGTCTTGGCATGACGCATAATCGAATAGAGGATACAGTATTAGAGGAAGCACACACACATCCACTCACACACACAACCAAATCACACATTTAACTAAATATTTATAGAAAAGTAAAAACAATCGGAAAATAAAGGCAATTTTACAGCTTAGCTTAGAAACGATTTAAATGAATGTGGCATATTAGGAAACTGCAACTGCAAATTGCACAATTTTAGCTGTAAATATATAAAAAAAAAAAAAAAATAAATCGATAAATATATAACCGAACACGAGCCCAAAATTAAATTCACAATATACGATACATACACAAAAAAAAAAAAGCATTTATGCAGTGTGTTGTTAACAAAATACACAAATTATGAAAATATTTACATTATGACAATTTCTGAATAAATTATAAATCATTTGCAGTGCAGCACAATAATTGAATGAAAACGAAAAAGGTTGACAGAAAAACATGAAAATGAAAAACGCAGTGAAAATCAAGTTCAAGTTAAGCTAAATCCATGACATAAAGAACTCTGTACAAACTTTGAAGATGATATTTGTTCCATTGATTTTTGCTTGTGTTTCTACTTGAACAATAAATCCAAATCCAGACATAAATAGAGAACCTCAACAATCGAACTACCTACACAAGAACAGAACAGAAACACAGAATTGGTTAAAACGCAAATTGTAAGACAGAATTAAAGAGTGTATAAAGTTTTAGTATCAGTACCAGGTACATCCCACATTTACATATATTGCATGTTATGCCATTTACTGATATTTATCAATGTGTGTTTAGCCGCATGAAATAGTTGATATTGCAGCGAAGGATAACACTTTGCTTGTGTACATAGAAGGCTTCAGACATTTCTGCTCCCGCACCCATTTCCATTGTACATACTGAAGGACACGTCGCATCATCATAATTATTTCGAAGCCCTCATATCACGCACATAGATGAAACAAATGGTAGCTGGGTCTTATGCATTCATAGAGCATCATCATATTCAATCTTGAACTGTATCTATAATATATATGATCCTTCATATTTAGTTGGAGCTTCAGCGCTTTCGCCTCGTTTCGATGCCCAAGAAATCAACTTGAAGCTGTCGGCAGTGAAAACAATAACTAATCGCATGTGTGTTGTTTTTGGTGATACATAACAGAAATACATTTATTTTTAAAGCGTATTTAACTAATAATAAATAATATCTTACATATACAACCTATTTAATGACGGAATATTAAACATATGATTGTGAGCAAAACAAAACAACAAAAAAAAAAACAAAAAAACCAAATCGAAAAAAAAACAAACAGCAAATCTTACGATTAACAAAAATTCTCTAAACTGAAGGTCAAATCATAAAAAGTACTTTCGACATTTGTGCACTCATGGAAACAAATACAAGTAAATAATATCAAAAATGTACTATAAAGTGTTTTATTAAAAGGCATCTACCCCTTATATTTCAGGGTGGTTCGGTTCTTAAATTGATTTCCATTCCTATATAAAGATAGGTCCCAAATTTCCCCAGTCGTAACTTAGCCAAAACTCAACCGATTTTCATAAGGATGGTATTTTTGTTCATAGTGCGGTGTCTAGATGAATCCTACATTTCATGTAAAAAATGTTTGAATATATACCCCAGAGTTCCCATATAAGGATATATCTCAACTTTCCCTAGGCGTAACTTTGCCAAATCTCAACCGATTTTCATAAGGATGGTCTTTTTGTTCATG
>SCDY01002224.1:0-15871 GCA_004143825.1 Drosophila micromelanica | reverse complement strand
AATTTTGACATGTAAGACTCTAGGATCCATAGTTCCCATATTTGAAACTCCTACAACTTTGTCAAAACTTAACCGATTTTCATGTTTGATGGCATTTTGGTCATAATTTATCTTCTATATTGATTCTGTATTTAAAATATATGCAGTTTTGAAATAAAAAGTTTTTCATTTTGTTGGTAAAAAAAAAATTAATTTTCGAGCAATGTTTTCTTTCCAAATTCCAAATGCGAATTTAAATTTTGAGTCAATTTATAAGTATAAAAAACACTCTAATTGGCTTTTCATTGCGACTGCAAATCGATTAAAATTAAACTATCGATTGAATTATCGCAGAGGTCTCACCGATGTCCTGGTGCCGCCCAAGATGCTGGTGGACTTTCAGGGCACGCTCAACTTTGAGGGCATTGGCCACGAGGTGCTCATCTTTGACGTGGGCAAGGCGATTGCCTACGAACGGAACAAGGAGGACTATCTGTACACTACGCCAACGGCAACGCGGCGACCCACCAAGCAGCCGCAGATGCCGCCGCCGATGACGTGGAACAAGTACTACGAGTACGACGACATACTCAAGTATCTGGAGACGGTGCGGATGCGGCACACGCAGCTGGTCGAGCTGATCCACATCGGACGCTCCTTTGAAGGCCGTCCGCTGATTGTGGTCAAGATTCAGTCCAAGCAAATGGCCGCTGCGGCCACAGCCGCCGCCGCTGCCAATCACAAGCGCTTGAAGCACAAGCGCCGTTCCGGACGAGCCAATGCCGTGTTTATCGAGGCCGGCGCTCAGGGGATGGCCTGGATTGGACCCGCTTCAGCCACGTGGATGATCAGCGAGCTACTGCGATTGATGCGCACCAACCGTAAGTAAAAACTTCAATTAAGTCTTTAAGGGAGACATCTCTTCTCCAATCAAGAAATCGATAACAATCGATTTTATACCAAATAGGCGTATGCTAATAGTACGTATATCAATAGTTATCATAGCTCAAGACTAAGAAAATTTTAAGATATATAAATGCACTTTTTCCGGTTGTCACCAAATCGATAAGAAATCGATTTTATTTCAAGTTCTTAAGGCAAACAACTTAAATGTCAAATTAATGCGATGTATGCATAATGCAAATTCGCTTACAGCATAATTTTGGTTTGCGACATCACTCAATGGCTTTTCTTTGAGTTCGATAAATATCGATTTTCATATTAAAAACTAAAACTTTGTCGAACAGGTATTCATATTTGTATGCAAATTTAAGATTATATTCGATATATAATTAACAAATGCCTTGTTCTCAAGTTCAATAACACTTAATGGCATTTATCCCAGCTCGATAAATATCGATGTTCATATTCAGCACTAATGCTTTATTAAATTGGTATTCATAGTTATTTTCGGCTCCCACGGGGTGGTTAAAAATTTACTTTATCTGAAGCGAAATAACACTTAATGACGTTGCTCTCAGCTCGATAAATATCGATTTTCATTTTATGAGCTTATACTTTGGGCTACTTATTTGGAAACCCAATTTGATGGTAATTGTATGGCACAGGACTGATAAGAGGGCATCTGCTAGTCGAGCATTCAACTTGAAAACTTTGTGATCGATTATGGCAATCGAAGTGTGTGCGTGTGTGTGTGTGTGTACTTACGTCCACTCCCCGCCCCCCGATAACAGTTTCCAACCAGAATCTGTCAGTGTCAGTCTCCGAAACACATATATAATTGTGTCCAAAATTTTCACGTGAAAAGGCGAACTCTCATCGAGCGCAGCGCAATGTCGGCGGCCAAGTGCCAGTGTAGTCCGTCCAACTTGGCGCGACACGCGACACGGGAGTTTCCGCAGCCGCCCTGTCCGTGCAAGAAGTGCAAGACCCTGGCGCGGGAGCAGAAGAGCGCACAGATTCAAGCGGTCGCCGCCAAAAAGTCCGGCATTTGTGGCATGCAAATTGGCCAGTCCACGGGCCAGGTCAATTGCATGGGAGCGGGCTCTGCTGGCAAGCGATCCGGACCGGGACCGGGACAGGGACAGGGACAGGGACAGGGAACACGAAACGCACCGGGCATGTTGGGAGCCGGCAGCCAACCGGCGGATGACTATTCGAACGGGGGCATTGCGTTCGGTGATCTGACATTGGGACGCAAATCGAGCGAACCGAGCTTCACCGCATGGGACGACATCTTGTCCGGTCGACGCAGCTGCAGCTTGATCTACAGCAAATTTCGGAACGACCTGAATACCGATGGCCGGGACACGCTCGGCCTGCCCGTCCACCTGCAGGGCAACAAGGGTCTGCTGATGGCCCACGGTAAGAACTTCTGCGGCCGGCTCGTCAGCTGCGAGGATCAATGCGGCGCCCACACGGACTGCAGCGCCTACTGCAAGGAGGGCGGCAGCAATCCGAACTCTCTGGTCTCCCAGGGTATACGCATCTGCGAGAACGAGTTCATCAATGGGCTGGTCACGTTCCTCGTCGAGGTGCTCGGCATACTCGTGTAAGTGCCCAACTGCATTGAAAAACCCATCTCGGCTGGTCGATCCTTTAGATTCTGATCCACTTAGATTCTTTGCCATTTGCACGTTCACGTTTTGGATAACCTTGGGCTACCGCATAGTTCAGCTGCTGATCGATTTGAAGAACGCGGATCGCAATGTTCATGTGGCCATCGGTATTCTGTGCGTCCTGCTGATCCTAGCCTTTGCCATAACGCTGGCCACCAAATGCGATCGGCCGTGCAACTCCAAGTCCATCGCCATGACCAGCTCCGGTTGCCGCAAGTGCAACAAGGCCACGTCATCTGTGAGGCCAGCCGGCAAGCCGAAGCCAAAGGCGAAACCGCCGGCCAAACTGAAGGTCAACTGGCCAGGTCAGAGGTTCAGCGGCGGCAGAGGCACGCGCAAATATACCGACTGTCAGGGACGGAAAATCTTTGCCAGGTCGCGTCGCTATGCGGTCCTCACCGAGATGAAGCAGCCGCCCACGTGGATCTTCTGGTTGCGCGACTGCGTCCACAATTTCTTCTGTCCAGCGTAAACAGTTGACGTGGTCAGATTCCCAAATTGGCCGATGCCAAATTTCAACCAAAATTTATGCACATTAAATCGAGTAAATTAGTTAGTCTAAACATGTTTTTTTCATTCTGAGTCCAGGCAGAAAGCGAGAGAGAGAGAGAGTATGAGAGAGAGAACCTCTAACAAAAACAGCACATTTAAAAGTTATAAAACAAACACACACACATCACTGAAAACACCAAAATTCTGAAGGCATTACTTCAATTCATGAGAATCGCATAGAGAAGCCCAATTTTCCTTGCAAGTCCACAGACAAAATCTTACTGTCTTCCTGTATCTTGGTCTATCTCTTTCATTGTCTCTCTTTCTTTCTCTCTCTCTCTTCCTCCAGTATTTTTCTCTATATGTTTCGCCGTCTATCTTTCTCCCTCTCTTTATATTGCTCTAAGACTCTCTCTGTTTCTATCTCTCTCTATCCCTCTCTTTTTTTCTCTCTCTTACTGTCTGTCTCGCTTTTTTTTCTCCCTCTCTTTCAGTTTCTCCATCTCTTTTGCTCTCCGTCTTTCTTATTTTCTCTCTTGATCTGACTGTCTGTCGCTTTCTCTCTCTCTCTCTCTCTCTTTCCATTAGTACCTCTCTTTGTATGCTCATTCACGAACTCAACAGAGCATATTCATTCACATATTTTCGATACGCCTATTGGGGGCGTGGCAAATCGATAAAATTGTTATATAAATGCATACAATTAAATACAAATTTTTTTAAACATACGAAGACCTTTTCAAACGAACCCATAAAAAAAACTTTTTGGATACGCCAATTGGGGGCGTAACACATCGATTAAGTCTAAATAACTCTCAAATAAATATCTATATCTATATATGTAAACAGCCTAATACAAAAATAACCAGATAATTTTCAATTGAAGTTTTCTGGAATTTACGAAAATTGATATTTTTGCAAAGATTTTGTTTGTATCGAGCTTTTTGGTTTCGTTCTGTTGCAGAGAGCGATGAGGAACACGAGTTTATACGGAACACCACCTGGTACATAATGCCCGTGCTGAATCCGGACGGATATGTGTACAGTCACGAGTACGATCGGTTTTGGAAGAAGTCGCGTTCGCAGCATGTGGCACGGCCGCCAAATGGACTGCTCGACTCGGCGATGACGTGGCTGCAGCAGAAGCGGACCGGGGAGAAGATCTGCCACGGCGTCGATCTGGATCGCAATTGGCTATATCAGTGGGGCAAGCGGGGCAGCTCCAAGGCGCCCTGCAATGAGTTCTATGCGGGTCCGGCGCCCTTCTCGGAGCCCGAAACAAAAGCACTATCCGAATTCCTGATGGATTATCGCACCCAAATCAAGGTGAGTCTTCATCCAAAGCAACTCCAAATTTCGTTTCATGTCCAATGCTCTTCCCTCGCAGCTGTATATATCACTGCAGGCGTACGGTCAGGTGGTATCGTATCCGGTCAAGGCGAATTCCACGTTCAACTCGGAGCGCTTGGATGACTTCCTGGACGTGGCCATGGTGGGCACCGATGTGCTACGCAAAAAGGGCAGCAAGGCGCGCTACAAAGTCGACTCGGCCAACGATCTGATCGAGCAGCGTTCGGGTATGTAACCAATATATATCCATAGATTGCTCATCCTCATCTCCACTCCACTCATCTTCTGCAGGCTGTGCGGATGCGTTTGCCGCCTACGAGATTGGCATACCGTTTAGCTTTACGCTCCAGCTGGCGGATAATGGTGTCCACGGCTATCTATTGCCCAGCGGCGCCATCGAGACAACGGCGCGGGATGCCTTCCAGATAATTGGCGGCATGCTGGACTACATCTGAGCCGATTAAGCGTAGTTTAAATCAAGATTTAGTTCCTTCTCGGCTGCAATCACATCCGCATTTCTGCTCTTACTTTAAATTGCGTACGGTAATATATATAATTCTATTATTATAATATACCTTATATATACATAGTTGTTTTTTTTTTTGTAACCTATATATTTATATATATATGTATTGTAAGACTTAATATTTATAAACGTATTAATATGAATATGACTTAGTTAGTTTAAACGTAACAAAGTGTGGATTTTGATCATGTTTGTTTTTTGCATTCTTTGTACAACAATGATACAAATATACATCGATTATCCTGTGCATGGATGCCATGCACTTACCAGACTTTAACAAGTACGATACAATAATAATATATAACATAATCAGCCAATAGTTTTCTCTAATTTAGATACAATGAGAAACATGAGCTGATATGGAACCCCATCAATTTAACGTATACAGTTACTTATAGCTATATAAGCTGTTAATAGCTTATGGTATTTAAGCTGTCATTGCAGCTCATGCAGGATGCGAATACGTTCCGAGAGTGCAGCAAAACTTGTGTGCAGCTCATTGCCGCTGAAATAGAGCCCGATGAGCAGCTTGAATTGCGCCGGGGTCAGCGGATAGGATTCGGTGGGCATGACAACGACGGCGTCCAGAGCTCTTGGACGCTTCTGCGTCCGCAACATGTCCAGGTAATTGCAAAAGGCGGCCGCACACTTGGCTATTTGACGCACCAGGGTCGTCCTGCCGCATTGCTGCAGCACTGGGCGGCTGATCAGCTCGCGCACAATGGCGTACATATCGAATATAATGAGATCGGGACGATTCACACAGTTGGGCAGTTCGATAATGCAACGCGGTGCGCTCTCAATGTCCTTCAGCTTAACGTTCATCCAGCGCTCCATGTGCACAAGCGAGCGCGGCTTTTCCAGCGTGCGCGACAAACACAGCTGATGCTGTGTCATCAGGAGCACTATCTTGTTGCGCTTCACGCAATGCTCGCACAGCTGCAAAAAAACAAGGACGAGGATGAAATTGGGGAGCGAGCATTGAGAAAATTGGCTTACCTTCAGCATCTGTTGAACGTAATCGCCGTTGGGCGTCAATATAATGTGATTTCTTATAAGCTGCAAGTGGATATATGCATATTAAAGTGAATTTGGAAATAAATTAACTCGGATTTTAGCTCACATCGTCGTCTGGAACGTGAAGCATGTTTGCCAACTTTTGATTAGGCGCTGATTTTAACATAAGTCTATACACTAATGTTGTGGTGGCAATTCGATATGTCGTCATATCGATGGCTAACAATATTTTTTTACAGTTAACATTCGTCGATATCGATAATTAGCGGTCTTTTAAAATGGTCAATAACATACATTTTCACTACAATGTAAAACCTTGTGCATTGAGTTTAAATAAAACTAAAAATATTATTTGAGTAAAAATTAAATTTGAAATGTTTGAAATATTAACATTTACAGAGCGTTTACATAACAACATAGTGACTTTCTGTGAACATTACATTTGAGCAAAAATATTGAGTTAAAAGTTCAATTGAGTAACTACATCGCCATTCTGAGTATAACATAGGATCACTTTCACCACACCGCAATTTCACATGCTGTAAATTATCGACAGCCGACCGTACTGATTAGCGACTGGAGTGACCGGGATAAATATACGATAAACACGGTGAGAGAGGGACAACTATATAAACTATCGCTGTAAACTCAACACAGCCGTGCCGTGCCGACGAACGAAAGAGCGCACAAAGCGTAATGTGAAAGAATTGAAAAAAATCATCAAGTATAGAGGCCAAAAGCAAACGCAGCAGTTGGGCGAATTATAATAATTTTTGATTAATAACCCAAAGTAACGCATGCTAGCTGCATTACCAAGAAAGTGAATGCAAGCGGCGAACAAATTGCGGTAAGATAAACAGCCAAATCGAACAGCAAATAGCCAAAAAATCCAAAGAAGCGACGACGACCAACCAACACTAACACTCACGTACATACACACATATATACTCTGACAAACACACACACACACGCACACTCCAGTGAAAAAGTGCAAGCCGCGAGCACTTTTGAAGGCGTGAAACGGAGATCAGCTTCCACAAAAATTCAATCAAATGCAAATTTGATTGTATTTCTACTGTGGCCAGCTGCTGATGTTTGCAAACACATTTCCGTGTTTCTAGGCAGGCGAACATCGAACGGCAAACGGCACTTGCCGACGACTGCTGCTCGACCGCGATAGAGCCCACACACAGAAACACACGCACACCTATAAACAATACACACACACACACAACAACGCTGTGAAACACGCATATAGCAGCGCCACAACACACACACACACACACACCCGCAGTGGGAGCAGGAGCCAAAGGAGCAGGCGTACGAGAGGGCGACTGCAGAAGAGGCCCGGCTGCCGCCATTATCTTCCAAGAAGAGCATAAAGGGAATAGCGCGGTAGCAGAAGTTGATGCCACTGCTGGTTCCGCTGGCACCGCTCCTGCTGTCTCCGTCGTCGTCGTCGGCCAGGAACCCCAAAACAGAAGACCAAAACAACAACAACAGCAGCAGCAACAACAACAATAACAACAAGCGCAGCGTATTGGCGAAAATTTTGCATTGATGGTAATGCATGCTAGAAAACCGCAGCGTATGAACGATGGGTAAATTAACTATTTTCAATTCATTCATATTTAACAAACGTATTTATATATATATATGTATATAAATATATGTCTATGAAGTCGCTTTCATCTTAGTTTGTACGTAGAAAAGCCCTAAAAACTTGAACGCCAACTTTTGTTTACATATACGTATTGTACGCACGTTCCGTGCTGCTGCTTGCTGCACACACACACATATGTATATATATATACCACACATGTGTGTGCACGTCCCCGCCCCGCGAAAAGTGCTAGTGCTTGTAAATATATGTACACATATACTTGTGTACTTTTGTGTTTGTGATTTGTGCACATTTGATTTGATTCAAAAACAAAAAGCCAAAAAGAAAAAAACGGGAAAAACAAATTAAATGTTTGCTGCATATTTTATCATCTTGTAATATTTTGCTCCATTGCGTTAAGTTCGTTTAGCGCGCTTTGGTACATTCTCCAAACGTTCGTTCGTTGTGCCGTCTACGTTGAAGTTATTCACCACACTCTATTGACTGCTCGCTCGCACGCTCTCAATTGCACAGCTGTATGGCGCTCTCTGTCATTTACCGCTTGCATTTCGGCACTGCAAAAAAGACAAAACGGTCCATCCTCAATTCTTTTTAATTGGAGGCGAGAGCCGTGAAGGACTTGAATCTTCTGAATTACTACGTACTTTTTTTTCTCTTCGCTTTTTGTAAATTATTAATTTAAATCTGTCGCACTGCATGCTCACCTATATATAACCAACTAACCAATCAGTAGCCCCTCATCAAAGGGCACAAATCATCAAATCAAATTCGAATCATTGAAAATCCGATATTGTTATTGTTTGTGGGTAAATATAATCGCATTTATTATTTGGACCACCGACTGGAGCGATACCGACTCCGAGGAGGATTCGGGACGTGGCTCCAATTGGAGCGAAACTCCCAGTGAGCCGATTGACCCACAGCTGCAGCAGCACTTTGATGATATCGAGGTTGACCTGGAGAGGTGCTGGCTATCGTTGGAGCAATTAAAACCGAAAGCTTTGCTCAACGGTGGCAATCCAGCAGCAGACAATCTGGATGGCAACGTGGATGCGTCCGAGGGGGACATTGAACCGCCAAACTCGATTCGCATGGTGAAGCCATCATTTGCCGTTGTCTATTCGATTTGCAAGTGCACCTACGATGGTAACAATAAGCTAATATCGAGCAACATTGCTCACACCGAGGCGAATCCGTGCTATGATTTGACCAGAGATGAAGATGATATTGTGCGGCAGAATGTGCTAGTTGAGTTTCCCGATGAGAATTATGGAGACAATAACAATAACAATATTCTTGATAAAGATGATGATGATGATGATGATCAGCAACTATATCAAAGATCAAAACGCATCAAGCTTGACCCTTATCCATAATAACATTTTCAACTAACTATTTTATGAATGTTACCTGAGACATGAAAAACAAAAATAACAACAAAATAAATACATTTTTTTAATGCATTGCTTGTTAAGTTTAAGTTGCACGTTTTTATTGTTTACCATATACATATATATTTATGAATATTTATCTATGCTTGTATGCATCTATTATACATATTATTAGCTTAGCTCACTTAACCAAATATGTTTTTTAAAATTTGTGTGTTCTCTTCTTCAATTTACAGGTACTTTGAGAAGCATACCAGTCACACATCCTACCAGGTGAGCAGTGAATTATCCGCCCATTGTCGAACGCCCCTCCTCAGAAAAGAATAGAAAACTCCCCAGAAAAAAAGTCACATTTAATCTTTTTAGTACTAACAATTATCTTGTTTTGTAAAGTGTTTTGATATTTAATAAGCTTATTTTATTACTTATTATTATTATTATTATTATTTTTTTTATTCAATTTGTATTAGAGAAATGCCAAGCAATTTGTAGATCCGTAAATTTATGCATATATATATTTATGTTAATTCTGCATCCTGGCCCCAATTGTGCGCGATATGAGATGCGTGTTTGTGTGCGCTTTCATTCATTTAACATAAATATGCGTACATACTCGATATGTATTATCTATATATATATCTGTCTGTATGTTATGCTACTGACTGACGCAAGTTTCATTTATACCCCCCTCCAACAATCCACTCCGCATTTTGGGCACGCGGCATTGCAGCGAATCAAACGAACTGATCTAACTAATTTACACGTAATTAGAGTAACACTTGGATAGAGCCATAAACACTGGAGCCACAACTCATTTAAATTCTAAATATCGAAATATCTTAGTCCTAGAATCGGAAACGGAAACGGAACCGGCAACGAAAACAAAACACCAAACAAACAAAAAACAAAAAAAAAAAACCAAAAACTTAATATTTTAAAAATAAAAATTTATACAACAAATATAAAACGCGTTCAAATCGTTTATATGTTAATGGAAACTAAACGAAATATTACTAAATATATATATACATATATAAATCGTATAGATCGCTAGAAAAATATCGACAATTTTATTAGCAATAAATAGATGAACTAAACTTAAATGCATAACAATGATAAATAGAGGATAATGCACCTCAGTTGCAAGACCAAAAAGCAATAAACAATGAACTAAACTTATTCCAAAAGAATCAAATTAAATTAAAACAAACACTGCGCATATTCAAACGTAGCCTTAACAAAAAATACATAAAAAATCAAATCGAACGTAAAACTCGCATATGAACATCAGCAACAACAACAACAACACAAACGTGCCTAAGCCATAAAGAGCATTAATTAGAATATCTTAAACAAGTGAAAGTTAAGAAAATTAAACTAATCACACACACACACACACACACACACGTTCCACTCGCAAAAACCTCAAGTTCAGACTGCAGTGCCTCAGCAACATTGAAGTGTTGCTGCTGCAGCTGCCGGTGTTAGCAACAGCAACAACAGTAACAGCAACAACAACAACAACGACGACGTCGACGACGAGGCGACAGTTGAGGAAGGCGCGGCCACGCGGCAGGACGAGCACGACGCCAACTCCATCTATGACGAGCGGCAGCAGCGGCGGCAGCAGCAGCAACAGCAGCAGCAGAAGCAACATGGCCGTTGATTTATCAATGTTGACCAACAGCAACAATACCAACAGCAACAACAACAACTGCAGCAGCAGCAGCGGCAGCAGCAGCAACAACAATAGCAACAGCAACAGCAATAAAATTGCATCCTTAGCCTCGACAGCTGTCGGAATTTGTCGCGTAGATGTAAGTAATTGAAACAAGCACAACAACAACATCAGCAACAACAACAACAATCGAGAAGAATATGAAAATTAATATGAAGAAGACAAAGAGACATAAAAACAATAAAATAAAATGGCAAATTGCATTAAAAAAGCGCAGCAGCAGCAACAAAAGTAACTTAATAAATACAAAGCAAGAGCATTAAATGAAATTAAAAGCATAAAAGTTAATTATAAAAAAACAACAACAACAAACAACACACATACACACACACACACATACACACACACACACATACACACACACACACATACACACACACACACATACACACACACACACATACACATACATTACAACAACAATTTGCAACGTGCTTATTTAAAGGAAAATAAAAGCTTAAAGAACAAAAAGTTCGTTACATTTTAGTTGTTTTCCGTGTTTTATGTTCGTTTTGTGTTCGTTTCGTGTCGCCCACAAATTTCCCCAAGCCTTTTAAACCAAGAAATCACGAAACATACACACACACGCACGCACACACGCACAAATAATTCAAAATTCAAAACAACTCGAAATTGGCAAAAAAAAAACAGCAAAAAAATTGTAAACAACATCAACAACATCTATTGGCAAACATTTTTTTAATACCAAATTTTTATCATGTAGCAAAATATATATATATATTTTTTTTATATAAGTAGTTTTAGTTTTTACTAATACTCCCAATTAGGCTGCCCCTTTTTTTCCCCGCCCCTCCAAAACATTGGTAACAATAACAAGCTAATAATTGATAACAAACATAACAATAATATCCAGCAATTAAAGCAACAAGCATAACAGCAACAAAAAGAAATGAAAACAAATTAATACAAAATACTAATGCAAATTTTGTGTGTGGCTTTTATATTAATGCAAATCCATCATCGTCAACATCTTTTTCGACAGAGCTCAAAGTACAGCAGTTCAAAGCGCGACTATGAACGCGATCGTTCCTCCAACTATCGCGAGCGTGACTTATCGCCTGGCGGAGGGGGCGGCGGCGGTGGCGGTGGTGGTGGCGGCGGCGGTGGTGGTGGCGTTGGCGGCGGCGGCGGCGGCGGTTCTTTGAATAATGGCAACAGCTATCGCTCACAATCACCGGACATAGATTCACCATCATCGCGCTCGCATGATCTACGCGACCGCAGCGATCATCGCAGTGGCGGCGGCGGCGGCGGCGGTGGCGGCAGTAACGATCGCTACAATTTCATTCAAAAGATGCGCGATCGGGAACGCGATGTTTACAAGAAGGATAAATATTCCGGTGACTACAATAGATTATTATTGAAATAGATCTGAAATGAACTTATACAATATTTATTGCTGATTTGCAGACAAACGTGATCGGCGCGGCAATGATCGCGACTCGGAGTCATCGTATCGCACGAATCACGACAGGGATCGACGTGGCGGTGGCGCTAAGCTTTGCTCATCGCGCGACAACGACAAGCGTTCCGGTTCAGATGATCGGGATCGTGAACGTGAGCGCGACTTGCGCGACAAGCGGGACAGAGGCACCGATCGCGATCGGGATTTGTACAAGAAGGACAAATATGCAGGTGTGTAATATTTAACTGTAATCTATATATAGATATGTGGACAATATTCTCTATATCTTCGCGCTCTTCCCTTAGACAAACGCGAGCGCAGCGATCGCGGTGAACGTGTGGCGCGCTATGGCGACTGGAGCGAGCATGTGAGCTCGTCTGGTAAGTGCACTCAGTTGTCTTTAATCTCCAATTGGAATGCTCTAAACCATTTGATTGCTTACAGGCAAAATGTATTACTACAACTGCAAAACTGAAGTCTCCCAGTGGGAGAAGCCTAAGGAATGGGTAGATAGAGAAAGGTATCAATATCAATCAGAGCTACTCAGTGAATTTAATTTAAAGTAGTTTTGTGTTAATTAATGACTATTGTTGCAATTTGATATAGTTTTCTAATGTCGATGACCTTTTATATTTAGTATTTGTTGAGTTTACTCAAGATTTATTTGTTAATCACAATTAATTCCAATGAATTATTATACCCTAGAGTTCTTGTATATAAAACATACCATATTCTCTTGCGTCCAAACTCAACAACTATAAATATAATATGTTTCTACATTTTTGACAACAATCTACAATATAGTTTATATACTTTTTGTAAGAATTATTAGTTGAAATTAATTTAATCTTTTTATATGCTTATGACTTATATTTTTACCTGCTGGATAACTGCATTTGTAATTTGCATTTCTGTTTGACTTTAACCTATTTTAGAATCTTTATTAACTTTGAATTCGTTTTAGGAATTTGCCGCGTGATCAGCATCGTGAGAAGGACTACCGCGACAAGGATCGGGACCGAGATCGCGATGATCGCTTCTCAAGATCGAGTAAGTCGCTTGCTAGCATATATAACAAATAACGTCTATTCTATATCCCATTCCCATTCCCATTTCCATTCACAGCATACAAACATTCCAATTCATCGCGCGACAATTCACGACTGAGATGGAATTACGACAACGATGGCGGCCCGCCCAGCCATCGAAGGCGTTTGGATGGTGAGCAGCAACTCCTCTAATCACATTACATATTGTTGCTAACTTGCAACTTTGTACGCAGGTCGACATAACGATAATGCTGATATGGATATCAGTGGCGATTCGACGCCCACCTCGGAGGCGAGCTATTCGCTAAGCGGCACGCCCACAGCACACGGTGGCAGCGGGGGCGGTGGCGTACAGTCTAGCGAACAGTCGTCTCTAATGCCGGCGGGGGCATTGGGCAATGCACTGCCACGACTGGCCTCCCATCCAAATCCCAGCGCAGTGGTTACGCCAATAGGGGCGCATTACGGTGCCGTTTCAGTGGGCGGCACTGGGGGAGGACCTGTTAGCGGCGCCACAATGCTGCCCACCAGTGGATTGGCCTCGGTGCCCTCCAGCATTGCCAACAGCAGCAACAGCAGCCTTAGAAACTCAGTTGTCGGCCACATTGGCTCAACGTCCAGCGTATGTGACTAACGATTCTAGACGGATATTTTAAGTAGCCGAATTTAATTAAATTAACGTTTGCTTCTTACAGACGACTGTGCCGACGCTAGCGAATCAGGATCATCATCTGAACTCGAATGCGCCTGGGCCGCCTGGCAGCAAGCTGCTCAGCGGTGGCAAGGATCAAACGACGCTGCTGATGCGACACTTAGCGCTAAGCGGCATTGATGTGACGCATCATCACATGCTGATTGGCGGCAACAATGTTAACGCCGATGTCGCTAATCATGCCTACAATTCGGTCAACAATGTGACTGCCAGCAGCTTAAGCAGCTTAAGGTGAGTTAAGCAAACTCTGCGAGAATCTCAATCTCAATTAATTTATAAACTTTGTTGCAGGGACAACAACCAACTCAACTCACCACTGTGCTTGCCGCATGGCCATCATAGTCTGTCGCCATCGCTGAGCTTTACAAAGAGTCCGATACCAACGATGGTTAGCCTCACAAATAATGTGAACGCCAGCAACGCCTACACCTGCAATGCGCCGTTTGGCCTTAAGACGGTGGATGGAGTTGCCGTTGGCGTTGGCGTGGTGTCCTCATCACCGGCGATAAATGCGATCGGCAATAGCAATGCCATCGTTAGCAGCAGCAACAGCAGCAGCTGCAGCATACCCGGTTTGGGCACTGTCAGCGGCATTAGCGTCATCACCTCCATGGGCAGCAATAGCCTGTGCGGCAGTGCGTCAGCGATTGGCGATGGACCGCCAACGCCAACGCAAGAATTAGATTTAAGTGGCTCAGCTTTAGAACAACAACACGCGGCAACCGCAGCAGCAGTCGCCGCAGCAGCTCTGTCAGCGGCCCAGGCATCGCAACAACTGGCGACGCAACAGGTCCAACAGCAGCGCAAACGTAATAACAGTAACAATTAGTCCCAGTCGTTGTGATAACAAATATTAATTATGCTTATGTATATATATACATCATTCATTTACAGTCGATGGCACCGGTTCGGCCACACTAAGCACCCTGCAGAGCTGTGTGGCCTCAGTGCAGGCGGCCAATCTGCGCGGTCCGGAAATATCCCCCAAGCTGGCTAAATATTTCCGCGCTGATTTAATTGCGCACGTGACCAACTGGCAGGCGGAGGTAGTGGAGCGTCAGGTAAGTTGAAGGATAACTAAATATTCGTATTATCTGAGAAGATATATTTTGTATTTATTTTATTATTAATTTATATACATTTTTGAGGTTGGAATTTGCCATAAAAAATTAACTTTTAAAAAAGTGGTTTGGTTATTGTGCAACACAAATTTTTGGAATTGATTTTTAATTATTACAAATGTTGGGATACCGTGTCGGACTCGGGCTTCGATCTCGCGTTATATTTTTTATTAGATCTAACAATAATGGTGTTTTTGTGCAAAAATTCGTTAAACATTTGTTGAGAAAGTTGTAATATCCTTTGCTTAAACGTGTGTATTGTTTTATGAGTTAATCAATTGTAAACTTGATTTTGTTTGCAGGCGCAGAAATGCTGCGAGGATACGCACCTGTTTGGGGACCTCACCTGCACACGGATATGCGCGGAACTGAAATGTGCGCGCAGTTTGGTGCGCAGCACGGAAATCAATGCCACACTGCAGGAACAAAAGTAAGTGTGCCAATGATATTATTCGCTGTGTGTACTTGTTGCTAATTTTTGATCATTCGATTACAGAATCATGTATCTGCGCCAGCAAATTCGCCGAATTGAGGAGTCGAAGGTTCAGAACGCGTTCATGTCGGACGATACTTAGGATCAGGAGCAATTTAGGCTGCGCGTGCATCGCAAGCTGTCTGTCAGGCTCAAAAAGAGCACATTTTGGCGCAGCTGATGATGATGATACTAATGCCCCCCCGAACCCACCGTGCAGATGGCTTGCTAGCAACCCATCTCTGTTTGCGCTCGTTCGATGTAGATCACCCCGATGATGCATCGAAATTTGAGCAGGTTTGGGGCAGGGCAAATGACACGTGCATCCTTTTTTTTTTTTTTTTTTTTTTTTACAGCAAAATTCTCAAACACGGTGTCGGCACCTGCTGCAAGAG
>SCDY01002223.1:0-15871 GCA_004143825.1 Drosophila micromelanica | reverse complement strand
AATATCATTTTTTTGATTTTTTGAAAAAATTACAAGGGGGGACCCTTGTTCATTTTGGCAAAAAAAAACCCCTTGGCTCCCACATTTCAAACTCCCATATCTTTGTCAAAACTGAACCGATTTTCATGTTTGATGCCATTTTGGTCATGATTTGTCCACCAGATTGATTCTACTTTTAAAATATATTCATTTTCGAAAATATAATTTTTTTGATTTTTTGAAAAAATTACAAGGGGGGACCCTTGTTCATTTTGGCAAAAAAAAACCCTTGGCTCCCACATTTCAAACTCCCATAACTTTGTCTAAACTGAACCGATTTTCATGTTTGATGCCAATTTGGTCATAATTTGTCCACCAGATTGATTCTACTTTTAAAATATATTCATTTTCAAAAATATCATTTTTTTGATTTTTTGAAAAAAATCACAAGGGAGGACTTTTGTTGATTTTGTGAAAAAATTTTTTTTCAAAATTTAGATTCTCGAATTTATATTTTTAATCGATAAAAAATTTATAAATAAGATTTTCGAAAAATTTGACCCAACGGTCGACTCTGCATTTTGATGTGCAGAAAGAATGCCAGACTACATGTTTTAGTTGTTATTACACTAAGTATAAACGACTTTAGCGTTCTTACTTGTTTTGAATTTGACTCTCTATTTATACCCAATTATATGATCGTAAAAGCAGGCAGACAATAGATTCATGTTGTCGGGGTGAGATCCATTAAAATAGTTAGTTGCATATAATGATAGATTGTTCAATAAACTTCTGCCCTGTTTTTTTCATCTGAATTTCGCTCACCCAGTCTGGAACACGCCATGAGCTGTTCAGGTTTGTGTTGGGTGCTCTGTCTGCTCGACGCTGTTGCTGGTCAACGGATTATTGGTGGTCAGGAGACGACTATCGGACAGGTGCCGTATTTGGTGAATCTGCGGCAAGGTGGCATCTTTGTCTGCGGCGGCTCTCTGCTCACGGCCAGCTCTGTGCTGAGTGCCGCGCATTGCGTCTATGGCGCCAAGGCCCAGGATTACACTGTCCATGCGGGCGCCAGTCGTTTGGAGGAGACGGCGCCCGTGGTCCGTGGAGTTGCCCGGATTTACATCTCTCCGAACTATGCGCCGTCGAACTTTGACATGGATGTGGCCATATTGCAGCTGGTGTCACCTGTGCCGCTCTCAGCCGGTCAAGTGGCCACCATTGCGCCTTGTCGCACGCCGCCCGCCAGCAACGCGTATGTCCGGATCAGCGGCTGGGGCGTCACTCGGGAGGGCAATCGGGAGCCAGCGGCTCAGGTGCGCACAGCCGTGGTGCGCGTGCTGTCCCATCCGGAGTGTCAACTGGCGTACGCTGGGCAGGCCAAGCTCACCGATTCCATGCTCTGCGCCGCGGTGCGCGGCCTTAGGGATTCCTGTTCCGGCGACTCTGGCGGACCGTTGGTCTATCGGGGCGAGGTCTGCGGCATTGTCTCGTGGGGATTTGGATGTGCGCAAGCCGCCCATCCGGGCGTGTACACCAGCGTAGCCAGCGCGCGTGTCCGGAGTTTTATAACGCAAACATTGAGCAAATTTTAGAGCTAGCTAATTATGATTAAAAAACATTTTCCTAAAGAATTTCAACGGTAATAGCTGCGATCACCAGGAAAATCAGGTGTAAATACAGATTTTCCAATTGTATTTAATAGCTTGATTGGAAACTTACACACAAAAATCAAATCAATCAGTCACATCAATCTAGAAAATGTTTGAAAATAAGTACGAGATCCTAAAATACTTGATATTTATAAACAAATCCGGGTTTCATACTCTAAACAAGTACGAAATACTTATAAAAGTGTTAAGGGAAAGTTATACGGGAGAATTCAATATTATAAATAATCTCAACAGTAATTTTTGTAATTAGCGAATAAATTTTAAATTTGTCAAACTAAACTTAGTAACTTGATTAAAAATATATGTCAGCTATGATAAATTATTTACTATATTTGTTTTCATCATTATAATAATTATTGAAGAGTGAAAACAATAAATTTTAAATTTGTACAAGTCATTGACTTTAAGTATAGCTAGTAAATAGGTATGATCGATAATAATCGATTGTGAGAAATTAAAGCAAATGCAAATATATCAAGCTTGAAAATCAGTTCAAATTTTTCAATATATGCAATTATTATTATGTTATTAAAGTTATTCTCATTGCTCTGCTAACGCTGTCTGGCAAAAAACAACATGCGAGGTGGGCAATGAAAATTATAATGGGACCAAGGTCAAAATACTGTCAGATAGCAGAACGAATCGTATTTGGGCAAATTATCTGGATCCATTTGAATGGGTCTGTTACACTTTTGATGGGCCGCACACGATAAGAGCAACAAAATGGTTTATTAAAAATAATTATTATTTGCACAATCAAACAATGTTACAATTATATTTCCTCATATAAAGCCGTGCAAACAAACGCGCGAGCCGACTCGGATCCGCAACCGGTTTGGTGGTGTTTGGTGTTTGGTTTGGTTCCGACTTCTCCGGCTCTGTTTGCACAAGTGTTTTCGGCTAGGAAACAATATTAAACAATAAACAAATATTTAGCGATATGCGCAGCAACAATTATTGTTGTTGTTGTTGTTGACAACCAATGCGAACGGCTCTAGTGCTGCCTCTGCTTATGCTCCTGCTCCGGATAGCCACCGGCAAGGCCGTTAATGAGGCGGGTGCCCGCATTGTTGGCGGCACGCCGGTGGACATCAGCAGTGTGCCCTACTTGGTCAATCTGCGCATCAGCGGCAATTTCATTTGTGGCGGCACTTTGGTCACGCCCACGCACGTCGTGACCGCCGCCCATTGTGTGAAGGGCGTGCCGGCCAACAGGCTGCAGGTGGTGGGCGGCGCCACGCTGCTAACGGATGCGGCTGGTGTGCGCGGCAGCGTGGCCAAGGTGTACACGCCCAAGGCCTTCAATGCGCGCACCCTGCACTCGGATGTCGCCGTGCTGAAGCTGAAGTCGCCGCTGGAGGGTCGCAACATTGCGACCATTGAACTGTGCAACTCCAGCTGGCAGCCAGGCGATCTGATCAAAGTCTCCGGCTGGGGCAAGCTCACCGAGAGCAGCAAACGCGTCTCGAGGCACGTCCGCAGCGTCGAGGTAGCGCTGATCACACGGAAGAGCTGCATCAGCCAGTACAGACTGCGCGGCACCATCAGCAACACCATGTTCTGTGCCACGGTGCCGGGCGTCAAGGACGCCTGCGAAGGCGACTCTGGCGGCCCGGCTATCTATCAGAATCAACTCTGCGGCATTGTCTCCTGGGGCCTGGGCTGCGCCAGACGCAACTTCCCCGGTGTTTATACAAGTGTCAAGACTGTACGGGACTTTATCGATAAGGCCTTAGGCATGTAGCCGATAAGTGATCAATAAAGATGTGTGATATGCTCTTTTTTTATATTTCTCAAGTGCTAACACTTACAACAGAGCACATGTTAATGTGACTCTGTTAATGCCAATGTTAAATAAGAGCACAAGAAAAAAGTCTAATTAGAATCGAATTATGGGAACAAACTTCTCAAATTAGGATCTAAAGAAAAATTGGGCCTCCATCCAGAGAAAAAAATTATGAAAGTGAACGTATGTTAAAATTTGTTGTCAGAATATTTGACCGAAAATTTAGGAATTTTATATGTTTGCATACTCATATACATAGTCTAATATACAATGACTCATTTCAAAACAGAGTATCTGATAGACGAGTCCCTTCGACCAAAGCATTCTTTCTAGTTTTAGATAATTTTAGTTACCAAGAATTGTCTAATATCGTTAAATAACAAATTTAACTGGAACAATAAAATCTACAACTCGTTCTTAAATATATCTCCAAATGAAGCCAAATTATAAATCAGTTCAATTGGTATCCTACTTACCGCTATTGCGCAGCTCCATCGGAACGCTGATGTGTACGCTCACATTCTGTAGATATACATTATAGGGATTGCTAATGGTGATCACCACTGGATAATATTCATTGACAAGCATTGTTGTTGCACCGCCGCCTGCCGTGCTATCGGTCAGCACGTGGCCAAGGTTCGTTTGCGTGCTCAAATGGAAGCTGCAATAGAAAGTTCAACGGAGCGTTAAATGAAGGTCTGCATGCAATCGCGAAACGTTTACGGCTTCCGGTACGAAGCGCTTTGACCTACGTGGGCGCAATGTAGCAAATGGGATTGATTGTCACATTATCGTCCAGATCGCGACTGCGCGTGTGATGCCGGAAGGGCTGGCGTGTGTAGTTGGCGCTGCACGTGAGCAGTGCGCCCATTTGATCGGTGCCCATCAGCGCCTCCAGGCGCACAATGCGCAGTTGCGTGTTCTCATTGAACTGATGCGCTTCCGTGCTGCACAAGAGCTGATAGTAACAGTTCGGCTCTAAGCGCATGTTCTTCTCATATGTTTTCAGCTCCAGATGCTGCCGATCTTGCGACTGGGCGCGCAGCTGCAGCAGGCTGGGAAAGCATAAGTACTTGAGCGCCTCCAGCTTGTAGCTGTTTTGCGGATTACTGGCATCGGCGAGCAGCACATGAAAGCTGCGTACGCGCAGGGGCACATCGGTGAGAACGCTACACAGATAAGGTATTTTAAAGTATATATAATGTAATGAAATGTGTTTCCGACTAACCGCACTATCAGATGCAGCTGCAGCACATCGTTGTTGTTCAGCTGCACTTGTTCGAATGTGGCACACAGCTCCAGCACATCGCTAACCTTATCTAAATCAATTTGTATGGGCGATTTAACGCTGGCTAGCGCATTGCTCCACAGCGCTTGAATCTCGGGCGTCAGTTGAGTTTGCGGCATGGGCGGCACGCTTTGGAACACCTGCCAGAGATTCTCCAGCAGCAGCACGCGATCCTTTTGCTCGCCATGATGGCGCAGCGACAGCGCCTCAATGCTGCAGGCAATATAATCGGCCACTGAAGCGGAGAGCAGCGCACAGCGCAAAGTCTTCAGCAGCACATCACTAAAAATGGTCGACCATTTCTCCTGGCGGTAGTCGGGCAGCATAAGTGAATACAGACTAAAATCAAAAGGAGCAACTAATTTAAAATGAACTTTTGAGAAGCAGCAGCTACTCACGTTAACGCCTTGGCATAATCGCCACTGCGCAGATACTCCTCGGCCATGTCAATGGCCAGCTTCTTACGGAATCTCAAGCACTTGTAGATCTTAAACTGTGCCATGGCCTGGCTGAGTAGCGCTATAATTGACGCAGAATGATTGAAGTTGCGTTCCAGCTCACACAGCTGCACATTCGCCTGCTGCTCTGCAACCGGATCACCCGACTTGACCGCACGCACGCCAAAGAACTCCGTGTACAAGCTGGACTGCGTTTGACCCGATGGCGCATCCGTTGCGCTCATGTTTAGTAGTGTTGCACTGGCCTGTTGAGCGGCCTCGCGTCGCTTGATCACATACTCTGCAGCCTTTTGGTAGTAAATGCCCGGATGCTGCGTCTGCAGTGCCGGCAAACCATTTTTGATAGCCTCACAGAAGAGTTCGGCGAAGACAGAGTGCCTGCAAGCGTACAATCGATATATGTATATTATCTTAAGGTCTTTTAAATTTGTTGCATTTGAACAGCTTACTGCGTACTTAGCCAGGCGTAATGCTCAAAGGCCAAATCTTTGAAGCCCACGCAATTTTTGTATTTCTCAATATGTATAATAAACTGATTGATGGAGTCCCTCGGCGTTTTCAGCTTAAACATAAGCCGGCACATCTTGTAGTTGAGATAGCCAGCAACTGTTTTGATTTCCATGCAATCGGCATCAGTGATTCGTATCTCATCCAAGTTTGCATAGGCCTGAAAGTAGTGCCTGCAAGCAGAGGAAATATTATTGATTTGCCAGCTTTTTGAGTGGTACTTTTGTGGCCAACTTACTTTTGTGCCGTGCTAAAGTCCTGCCGCACCTCGGCCACAAAGCCCAGCTTAAACTGGTGACGTATCTTGAGCTTTGCGTGCGCCAGCGAAAGCTGATCGCGATGCGTACGTATTCGCTTGGACATGAGCGCATAGTAGGACTGGGCCATGTCCAGGAATGCCGATTCCAGGCGCAGCGTGTAGCCCATCAGGTGCTCCGTGTGCGGCAATATGAAGAGCATTTTGCTGGTAATGCCACAGGCGGATGTTAGACTGGCCGCACGCTCAGCAGCCAGCATATCCTCGCCGGGAGGTAGTGGCGCCGACTTCTGGAGCAGCACCAGACACAGCCTTGTATTACGCTCCTGCAGCGCATTCTTCAAGCCCTGCACAATTGCAGCGCACTGCACCTGTTTCTCTGTCCACTGGCTATCGTTCCATTCGATGTCTTGGAAGAGCACCACCACCGACGGCAGCACATGCAGGTGCTTTAGCATCCAGTTGCGCTTGAGTATGCCCTTCGCCTGGTACCACTCGTACGATGTGCGCTTCGGCTTCGCGACCGGAAACTCATAGTTCGGAGGGAGTAGCTTGTATTGCACGGCTGCTCGGTCCCTGTCCCTGTCCGCTGGCTTCCGTTGCAAAGTGCCGCTGAATGCATCCCAAATGGCTTTGTGAACGCTCTGGTGTGCAATATCCAAGCCACAGAAACCTATCAGCGGTTGGGGTACTACGAGCAGCTCTGAGGGCAGAGTGGTGGCATCAATCGTCATAGTTTTGTGTGTGTAATAGATGTTATTTCCCTCCCCGCACACTGCTCACAAACACTGCTTCAAGGCCTGGGCGCTGGTTAATTACTGGGCGTGGATTTCGCGTTCGCAATGCTTTCAGTGCATTAGGCGCACGGGGAACATTAAATTGCGTGTATGGTTAACTGATATCGCCAAAATTCCAGCAAATTTTACGGTATAGGATGTAAATAAACGCCGCCCTAGAAAATGCAGTTCGCAATCAGCTGTAGCTGTACGTAAGCCTGTTATCGTCATCGGGTACCGATAAACTGCAGCGCATGCAGCCCTGAGCATAGCTGTCAAACAGCGCACGAACTGTCAGTGACAGCCTTCGGCTTCTTTATACGTGTCGCACTACGTACTTTCACATTCGTTTTGTTATTTTCGCTCTGAGCACAGGTAATGCTCGCGTCTGTTCGCTGTGTTTGGCAATATGTAACTACAATTGGATTTATAAATTGCACTTTATTTGATATTTTACAGTGCTACAACGACACAAACACACAAAATGGCTCCACCACAGAGAATGCGCGTCGCCAATGAAAAGGCCAGCAAATATGTGACAATGCGTGGCAATGTACCCAAATCGTCGGTAGGTCTTTCAAATCTATGTAAATCAAATGGTGTAGTTTTTAAGCTGAAGCGAATAGCGGTTACCAAATAGGCCTGTTGCTGCAAACAAAACAACAGTAGAGGTGACGGCACCTGCACGCGCAAGCCAAAATTGAAACCAATAGCAAAAAGTGCCACGCCGTCATTGATTTTATTGTTGTTGCATGGGTGATTGTATATATGTGTGTGTGTGTGTATGTTTGTGAGAGTTGAATCGAATGTTATCGCTGCTTCTGGAATTGCTTAGCTTTGTTGTTTTGATGATCTCTCCCAATCTTGTTTATCTCTATTTCAATATTGTTTCCATGTGTTAATCTGCCTTTTGATTGCTTGTTTTTCAGAAAACGAAAGAAGGACAATACCCCGTGGGGCCCTGGCTCTTGGCACTGTTCATCTTTGTTGTGTGCGGATCAGCGATTTTCCAAATCATTCAGTCGATTCGCGCTGCGTAAACCTCGCCAGCAACAACAAAATATTATCGTATATCCCTAAGCTCAGCACACACACAAACAAACGTAAACATAAAGAAAAACAAAAACAACAACTGCTCTGACGACTTCTCTCAAAAACCCTTCATAACTGAACTATCCCGACATAATGTGCAACGTCCGCAGCAATTAAGCTCTACGACAACTTGGTTTTCCAGTTCATTCAATTTTATGCAATATGTATTTCTATAGACGTGCAAAATTTAAGTCCATATTTGTATTTCTATTAATTATTAAGCTTGCAAATTGAAACATTATGTGCGCGCTCATATTGTAAAAGCATTCCTGCGAAAAGCTCCACGCACTTAAAAATTACTTATTTGCTGATTGTGCAAAGGCATGCACAAATTTATAGATAAGTGCATTTGTCAATGCTTCTGCAGCAATTTAAATAGTTTAAACGTTGTTTTCGCAAACGCGGACGAATAGAAGAGAAAAAAAAGTATGAGTAAATACAATGATGAATATATATTAATTTTTTACCTAAAACATTAAATTATCCGTTTGTATTTTTATACCCTGAACCCATTGAAATGAAAATCGGTTGACTTTTGGCAAAGTTACGAATGGGGAAAGTTGAGACCTATCCTTATAAGGGAAAACTAGGGTATATATTTTAGGGCCCGACTAGAGCAATCTTACTTGTTTTATTTGGGCACATTATAATGTACAAATTGCCTATATAGAACATATAAGGCTTGTAGGGTGACAACTTATTCGGTGTTTGGGGTGTTCCCTAGCATTCCAAATATTGAATATACCCGCGCATGTAGGTGCACACACACACACACATACGTTTTGTAATATGTTATTTATTGTATGCAGCCCTGGAAGCTGTCATACAATTAAAGTTATACACATCTCAGTTCCGCAGCTTAAATTGGCTATATGATGCCAAAACAGTACACAAAATTTCACCAAAGTGTATTAAAATAATATATACTATTGAGGTTCGATTAATTTTTAAATATAAATTAAGTAGTAAGCAAGTAAGGTTAACAAATCGTATCGTGTGTGGGCCTCACAAAACTCAAACAGCTGCTCGTTTTGGACGCGAGTGCGTTTTTGTAAAGTAAACAAGTATTTTATTAAAAATGAAGGTGAAAATGAATTCGTAGCGATAAAAACTAATGCGACGCATTTATACATCGGGCCACGCACAAATTATGTCGAAAAACAAGGGAAAAGCAAAAGCAGCGGCCGCTGCCAGTGCGACAGCCATACCGGCTGCCGCCAGCACACCGGTCACACTGGACAAGAGCGGCAACATTGCCATTAAAATACTGGCCAAGCCCGGCGCCAAGCAGAATGGCATCACCGACATTGGCCTGGAAGGCGTCGGAGTGCAGATTGCAGCGCCGCCCAGCGAGGGCGAAGCGAACGCCGAACTGGTCAAATTCCTCTCGAAAGTGCTGGGACTGCGCAAAAGCGACGTGTCACTGGACAAGGGCTCCCGTTCACGGAACAAAATAATACTCATCAGCAAAGGCGCATCCACCGTGGAAGCCATAGAACAGCTGCTACAAAAAGAATGCGAATCCTAGACATCCTCACGTTGTATTTGTCAAATAAAAACGATGTATTTATTTTTAAACACATTTGCTTGTTTATTGTAGTTTTATCATCGATCAGACCATCCAACCTTATTAGATATTCCATATATAGCTAACGCATATGTAGTCTTTGTATTTCTTCTTTCATTACATAAGTTACTTGGATTCTAAATTAGTTCTTAACGACAACTGCTCTTAAAATTGAATGTTTAAATCCTAACATTACATATTTTGAATGGTTTTTTTGTTTTGAGTGAGCTAAGCGTATTCTTGTCGCCTATAACGCGACAAAACTTAATACAAATTACAATGTAAACTGAACATTAAATTAACTCTGTTGTCAGGTCAACACAAGAAGCGGTTCCAACAAAGGAAATGAAATGTGATTAACACTTTTAGTAATTTTGTATGGTGGGTGTGTGCTGGTGCATGATGTGGGTTTGGCGGGGCGTGGGTGTGGTTGTTTAATCGACCTCCTCCATGTGAGAAGCATCCTCGGTGTCCTCAACCAGAGAGGGAGCATCGCCAGCGCTCTGGGCGTCCTCGGTAGTCATGGGTTCGTCCTCATCGATGCCAAGACCCAGCTTGATCATGCGATAGATGCGGCTGGCGTGCACCTGAGGACTGTCCAGGGAGAAGCCAGACGACAAGAGGGATGTCTCGAACAGCAGAATGACCAGATCCTTGACTGCCTTGTCGTTCTTATCGGCATCGGCCTTCTGGCGCAGTGTCTCCACAATTGGATGATCGGGATTGATCTCCAAGTGCTTCTTGCCGGCCATGTAGCCCATGGTGGAGGTGTCACGCAGTGCCTGGGCCTTCATGATACGCTCCATGTTGGCGGACCAACCGAACTGCGAGGTAACGATGCAGCAGGGCGAGTCAACCAGACGGTTGGAAACGACAACCTTCTCGACTTTGTTGTCCAAGATCGACTTCATCAGCTTGCACAGACCCTCGAATTTGGCCTTATCTTCCTCGCGCTTCTTCTTCTCAGCCTCATCCTCGGGCAACTCGAGACCCTCCTTGGTGACGGACACAAGTTGCTTGCCCTTGTATTCCTTCAGGTGCTGGATGACATACTCATCGATGGGTTCCGTCATGTAGATCACCTCGAAACCGCGTGCCTTAACGCGCTCAACGAAAGCAGAGTTGGTGACCTGATCCTTGGTCTCGCCAGTGATGAAGTAGATGTGCTTCTGGTTCTCCTTCATCCTGGACACGTAGTCGGACAACGAGCAGAAGTCATCGCCAGAAGCGGAGGTGTGGAAGCGCAAGAAATCGGCCAACTTGGCGCGATTGTTGCTGTCCTCGTGGACACCCAGTTTCAGGTTCTTGCTGAACTGGTCGTAGAACTTCTTGTAGTTCTCCTTGTCCTCGGTGAGCTCCTCAATCAACTCCATGGTCTTCTTGACTAGATTCTTACGGATAACCTTCAGCACCTTGTTCTGCTGCAACATCTCACGAGAAATGTTGAGTGGCAAATCCTCGGAGTCGACCACACCCTTGATGAAGCACAAGTACTCAGGAATGAGATCCTCGCAGTTGTCCATGATGAATACACGGCGCACGTACAATTTGATGTTGTTGCGCTTCTTCTGGTTCTCAAACAGATCGAAGGGAGTGCGGCGAGGGATGAAGAGCAGAGCGCGGAACTCCAGCTGACCCTCGACGGAGAAGTGCTTGACGGCCAAATGGTCCTCCCAGTCGTTGGTCAACGATTTGTAGAACTCTCCGTATTCCTCCTGGGAGATATCGTCGGGATTGCGTGTCCAGATGGGCTTGGTCTTGTTCAGCTCCTCATCTTCGGTGTACTTCTCCTTGATGGTTTTCTTCTTCTTGGCATCCTTATCCTTCTTGTCGGCATCCTCATCCTCGCCAACATCCTCGATCTTAGGCTCATCGGTGTCCATCTCCTTCTTCTCATCACCCTCCTTCTTCTCATCTTCAGCCTCATCGTCGCTGACCTCCTTCTCGCGCTCCTTCTCCACCAACAACTTGATGGGGTAGCCAATGAACTGCGAGTGCTTGTTCACAATCTCCTTGATCTTGCTCTCCTCAAGGTAATCGGTCTGATCCTCCTTGATGAAGAGCACGATCTTGGTACCACGGCCCAAAGGCTCAGAGTTATCAGCACGGACAGTGAAGGAGCCACCGGCGGACGACTCCCAGATGTACTGTTCGTCATCGTTGTTCTTTGAGGTGACTGTGACCTTGTCGGCTACCAGATAAGCCGAGTAGAAGCCCACACCAAACTGGCCAATCATGGAAATATCGGCACCAGCCTGCAACGCCTCCATGAACGCCTTGGTGCCCGACTTGGCAATTGTGCCCAAGTTATTGACCAAATCGGACTTGGTCATACCGATACCGGTATCAATGATGGTCAGAGTACCAGCGGTCTTGTTCGGTATCAGCTTGATGTACAGCTCCTTGCCTGAATCAAGCTTGCTGGGATCCGTCAGCGATTCATAGCGGATCTTGTCAAGCGCATCAGACGCATTGGAAATCAATTCACGCAAGAAGATTTCTTTGTTCGAGTAGAATGTGTTGATGATCAATGACATGAGCTGAGCAATCTCAGCCTGGAATGCGAAGGTCTCAGTTTCTTCTGGCATCTGCAAGAAACACGAAATAAATACAAAATTAATTAATTGAAAAAACGTGTAATAAATAAATAAGAAAATTTTATTTTTTTTTTATTACTTTGTTTTAATTCATTAACTTCGAGAACATTTTAATTCAGAAAACTTTTCATTAAAAGGAAAAACTTTTCCGCCATTTGCTTTAACCCTTGTGAGAATATTAGGCTATGCTTGTCCTCTCCCTCGCTCTTGTACATTATGAATGTAAGCGATGTACATACAGCCCATTCATACGTAAATGGGGATATGTATGTACACATTGCATTGGAAATATCTAGAAGCGTTGCCTTGCCAATAAACAATGGCGACATTTTTTTTCCTTGAAAATGAACTCTACGTGGGTGCATTGCTAATAAAATTTTGGCATTAACTGTAGCTCTTTATTCTAGAACATTTCGAAAACGAAAGTGGACGAAAAATCAACACGCAAATACACAAATGCCTGCGTGAGAGCGAAGAGGACAAAGAAAAATGCACGCACGTGCAAATGCAAAAAATCCGAGTTAAATATGTGTGTATATTAATTTAAACATGTAACATTTTATGGTATTCCTAATATAAAATAAATATACGGTTAATTTTGGCAAGCATCAGTCGAGAAATTTCTGCAATTTCTTTTAGCCGGTAAGTGTGAATCAGCTCAAGGCGTGCTCTTTGAATTGAATTGAATTGTGTGAGTAAGCACGTTGAACTTTGAAAATAATTTAAATGTATAATTATAAATGAAACTTAAGCAACTCGACTCTGCAATTTCTAGAGCCTTCGGCGATCGATAAAAGGAATTGTGTCAAGAGCAATTTCTCGCACATAAACGGACACTGCATTTAATTGCATTTGCAATAATTCACAATTTTCTCGATGAATCTAAATTAAATGCTGCACTTTTAATTATGCTATGCTTACCTTGTTTGTCTTTGTTTCACTGAATGAACTTTAAAACAATACACAATTTTCAGTTTTCTTTGGGCAGAAAATGAAATTCAAATTTTTTTCGCTTTGCTTTCAAGCAGACGCTTTAATGCTCACCGCACGAATTTTTTTTCAATACTGACAAGCCGGCAAACGCTTGCTGCTGCTTTTATAGGCCGTAAGCAAAATGCTACGAAACTTCTAGATGCTTCTAGAGACTTCTGGTTAACAGGGCTACCTCTTCCGGTTGCCAGCACAGAGTTGCATAAAATGTATGGCAGTGTTGTAAGTTGCTGATTATGTAAAGTTCTAGAAACAATCTAGAAATCTCTATTCCAATTTTGTTTATTAACGAATTATTATAATATATGAATTCATATATGAGAGGTGTATATAAATTACATTTTCATGAAAGACAATTATATTAACCAGGTTTTTTTATTTGCATTAAATGAAAAAACATTTTTTTTTATTTTATATTTTCAAATGTGTGAATTTTTTTCTTACATTTGGTATATACTGTTTGCTATGGTTTTTGGGTGACCAAACTTGGTACGAGCACAAAATGTGCCCAAAGATTTGATTATGAGTTTCTTTTAGTGCTAAACTAGAGACGCTTTATTTGTTTATGCCGTGGTTAAAATTGAAGTTAAAAGCATTAATTATATGTTAAAATGGGCGGCACTCGATGCTCTTTCCGTGACTGCCAAGTCTCCTCATATCGCAACCCGAAAATGCATTTCTTCAAACTGCCAGTACGCGACCCAGTCCGGCTGGAAGCCTGGCTAAAGAACTGCGACAACGCTAACATTTTGAATGTTGCCCCGGAGAAGCTCTCAAATCGCGCCGTTTGCGGGCGCCACTTTCGCTATGAATGCTTTATGAACTACAAATTGGATCGACTTATTCCCAACCAAACGCCGACGTTGGCGCGCATCAGCAAGGAACTGGCCTGGGACCTGGAGCACCTCGACGAGAACGGCGAAGCCAAACTAGTCAAGCTTTCCACGCCCACGCTGGCGCACCTGATCCCACCCGAGAACTTCGAGTGTCCGCTCGGTTTCACCGAGGACGCGCGCTTTGGACACAAGTACGCTGCGAAACGTAGACCTGCGCCAAAGCCTTTGTCCATGGAGCCAAATAAAAAACAAAAGTTGGCCGAGGAGCAGTCGAACAAGTTGGAGGGATCTGGAATCGTTGACCTAGCTACTGACAGGCTGGAATCGGAGCAGAGTGAAAACTTGGAAAAATCAACAGATTCCAGGAGCGCTGAAGAATTTCCGCCGCCCGAAGAGAATCTCAAGAATCTGCAATTAAAGTATGAACAATTGCAAGCTAATTATGATCAGCTCTCCACGGAGAATGCCGCTTTAAAGCAAACTGTCTCAAAACTGGACGCAGAAGCGAAATCGTTAAAAAGCAAAGCTTCAGCCTCGGCTTCGACCTCTTCCTCGCCAGCGCCACAATTGACCAAGCCACAGCTGTACAATGGGATTAAGAAGTATCTGGGTCCAACGATGGCGGCGCTTGTGCGAATGGAAATGTTTGGCGGTGCCGAGCGGCCCTGGAAGGACGACGAACGCGACTTTGCCAAGGAGCTGCTGCAGCTGGGCGAACACGTCTACACGCACTGTTGCGATGAGTGGCGTTTCCGGTTGCCCTCATTGCGGATGACGCGTAGCTGGCTGGACAAAACAGCTGCCGACGACGACGACGAAAGGCCATAAACAACATTTTTTTATGAGACATTATGAAGATAATTCCAATAATGTCACTCGCTCCGTCGAAATGCGGACCCGGAGGCGCCTTTCATCTTCACACTCCACATTGGCAGTTATCTTTATTTAGGTGTATATAACAGAATCTCGCTCTAAATTTGGATGTTATTCAGTTTTGGCATCAATGCCGAATTCAATTGCAGAAGAGCACTATTTTTTAATTGCCCATGTCAATCTTTATGATCATAATCCATGCCCAAGGCGGCCCATGTATAAATCATAATTGCGGCCTTATGAAAATGCGATTTGGTGAAATTAACACGCCTCACAGCGATTTCGGAATCCCAGCCGAGAAGACGCGCCAAACGCAAGCTTCAAGATGAGTTTCTATCTAAAAATTTCAGCAGTGAGTAAAGGATCAATTTGTTTCAATAGAATATTATGTATTTGAAAATTTCTATTCAGATAATGGTGCTGCTTCCATTCTTTGAAATGGTAAACTGCCAAACCTGTTCGGATTGCTCACTCACGGACGATGTGTACGCCTGCGTGGATGAATACACCTACGGAATCTGCTATGGTCAAGGCGCAGTTGATTCTGGTTCAATTCGCAGTTGTCCAACAGGCTATTACTGCAATGTCGACGGCACGTTTTGTTCAGCAGTCGAAACCTCCTCTGTAGGTTCCATAAAGATCTCTGGCAATATATATTTTTTTTTAATTTCGCATCCCTTTTTATAGCCATCCTGTGTTACTTCTACGACAACAGTTGCGTCCACTCAGTCCTCCACTACACAGTCTGCAGAATCGACCACAGATTCATCCTCCTCACAAACCTGCTCAGATTGCTCACTCACGGACGGGGTGTACGCCTGCGTGGATGAAAACACCTACGGAATCTGCTATGGTCTAGGTGCAGTTGATTCTGGCGCAATTCGTAGCTGTCCAACAGGCTATTACTGCAATGTCGACGGCTCGTTTTGCTCAGCAGTCGAAACCTCTTCTGTAAGTTCAATAAATTTCTTAAACGTTTGCTTAATTTAAATTTTGCATTATTTTATTGAAGCCATCCTGCATTACGACTACGACAACAGGTGCGGTCACTGGGTCAACAAGCTCCCAGACAACTCAATCTTCAACAATTGCATCCACAGCTTTATCCACCCCACAATCCACAGAATCGACAACGGTTGCATCCACCTCACAATCCACAGAATCAACAACATCTGCATCCACAGCTTCATCCA
>SCDY01002222.1:0-15896 GCA_004143825.1 Drosophila micromelanica | reverse complement strand
TAAGTATAGCACGTCAAATGGGTAGGTACAGCGACTGCACAGTAATTTATGTGACACAGCTAGGTTTTTATCCATACAAAGCACTCACCCCCCTTTTTCGACAAAAAAAAAAATTTAAGTAGATTTGCAAAGATCTGTTCTCGCAATGGGCAGGGTGGTTTATAAGGGCAACCTTAGATAGAAAAAAGTGTTTATTCCATTTTTTGTATTTTTATACTCGTTCACGAAGTGAAAAGAATGCTCCATCAAACAACACAAAAAAAATGTGTTGCCCACGCCCCCTCTCGCCCCCATAATCGTGAAAACCGATATACCTGATGGCTTCAATCTATAAGTTTTGCATATTTGCATAATTTTAAAGCTAGAGTGACCAAATTTGACAAGTACGCCCCCACTATAAAGCCCCCAGCGCCACATTCTACAAAATCGGATATGCCTTTACCTTCCACAGTCCTTGGAATATATATTTTTCTGATGTGCCCCAAAACATCACAACAAAAACAATTTTTAACTACGTTCATTCCTTCCCTGTATTCGCAAAAACCGATATATCGGGGGGTTCGAAGCTATAACACTTGTATATTTCGCATAATTTTTAAGATAGATGGTGACCTCCCCTAAAGACTGCTACCTTAATATCCCGGCCGCGCCCACTAGAACGCTCCCAGCGTCCCCGCTCCGCCTCAAGTGCCTATATCTCCCACAGTTTTTAAATCACCTTCTTTAAAGATCGGCGCATTCTCAAACACACCCCCACCATTAAAGTAAATGACAAAGATGGTAATCAAACAAAAGAGTGTGCGAGGAAAACTGGCCACGGAGTAGTGGTAGTGACGAGTATTTCGAAACCCGAACAAGCCGACATTTTGTTTAAAAATGTTTCTTTTTTAATTATTTAACTGGTGTCGGTCACTGTTTTAGTTTTTTTGTGGTCATGTCGCGAGTGCATGCTGTATTTTGTGTATTTTATTTTATTTTACTTTATTTAATTTAATTAAATTTAAATGAGTAACCAAATAATCTACAGTAAAAAACTTGTCATTAACAGATAACAGCTAACGTTGTACATACCAAATGTGCATGTTAATCATGGCTATTAAGTAGGGGATGCTATAGTTCAACACATGTGAATGTAGGGAGACGTATGCAGACGATGACTAAATTTAAAAGTTTAATATCTGGGATATTCGTAAACTAACATTACGTCTAACATTATAGATAAGTTCGCAGCTTACATCTTTTCTTATTTGATGGTGTTAAAGTGTTAAAGCCGCAGGCTAAAATTTAAGCCAGGTTAAGTTAAATACAGTGCATAAATTCAAATTTACCTATACGATGGATATACTCATTCAAAATAAGTGTTCCACTTGAATTATTCACCAACATTTCTTGGAAAGAGTTCTGACCGGAAAAGTTATTTGTAAAAGAGTATAAAACCAAAAAGGAATTTCGAACACCACCTGGTTGGGGCATCAAAAACCTATTAGCTGCCACCGAGTTTTGGAAAATATATAGCACAATTTGAAAGCTGGAGTCACAAAGTTTTGTATGTACGCCCACTAGAACGCCCCCACAAAATCGGGAATACCTCAATTTCTTTCGATTTTTGAATTACCAATCACCAAATTTTGAATATATTTTACGGGGAAGTGTCCCCAAACATCACAGAAATCTATTTTTAGCCACGCTCCCTTGGGCCCAATAATTTCAAACCGTTATACCTGACAGTTCCAATCGATAAATGTGTAAGTTAACCAGTTTCGCCTTCCTCGTGATCCTATGACTTTGCGATGGTACACATCGAGGACAACATGAACAGTACATGTTCTTTGTTAATTACCAACATGCTGACCGGAATTATTTCCGAAATTAATACGAATACTACGCTATTAGTGTATTTTATTTTCTGGGAAATTACAGAATTAACATTTGTTTCGAATATAATATGCATACGTACTCTTCGTTTGCCTATTCACTCTCAACTGGTAAATCCATTCATTTTCGTTAAAGAGTTACCATACATGTGATGAACTTAAAATACTAGGTTTCTTAAAATAATCGTTTTTTATCGATATTCAAACTTAAATTATTTCGTGAATCTAGCTCGTGTCAGATTCGCCTTAATCTAAACGAGCCAATATACAGCCTGGTCGGCGATATAGTCCATCAGCAGTTTTCACGGTTGCCGTCCGCACTTGGCCATCTCTTTCAGGGGTCACACCTGTTATCCTCCCTTTCTTTAATAGAGATCGATGCACTACGCCGTCACAAATAAAAATTAGGTCTCCTTATTTAAGCGGTTCGTTGGGATGGTACCACTTCGTCCTTCTACTTTCTTCCACTTGCGCCAAAGCGTATGCGCAAGCTGTTGTACCATACGCCCCTCCTTTCTGGTCGGTTAAAATGATTCTACTTGCGGATGTGGAGTTTGGCTAGAATTAAAAGTGCCTAAAGGAAAGTTATTCGGATCATCTGTCGGGCTATCTAGAGCATTGTGGGCATTTACAATGTTCTCTGCGGCGTGGTGGAAGTACTAGTTTTGTCGACTGCCCTTTGGCTTGAGGAATGCAGCGAGAATTTTTCTGAGAACCACAGATCCAGAGAAGGTAAAGGCCATTCGAGAATACGCTGAGCCGACCACGGTGTTTGTAGTAGGGTCTTTTTTGAGATTGGCAAGCTACTAGCGTTGGTTTATCAAAGATTTTGCAGCAACAGCGAAACCAATCTTTGACATCCTAAAAAGGGAGAACGGGTCCATTAGCAAGTACAGGTCTAGAAGGGTGCCGATATAATTTAACGATGATCAGCGCAATGCGTTTTAGAAACTTAGGAACATATTAGCTTCGGAAGATGTCATTCTGATGTACCCAGACTATAGAAAAACATTAGGCTTGACCACAGACGCTTCAGCCTACGGCATAGGCGCGGTCTTGTCACAAAATGGTCGCCCTATAACCACAATAGAGCCCATAGGGTGGCTCAGGAGAATATGAAACAAGTCATGACGGAATGCTATTTTCCTAAAATGACCAATTTGGCTAATGTAGTCCTTAACTGTAAGATTTGCACAAAAGCCAAAGAAGCAGGAACTTGGCCAGACGCCACTTCCCTCACAAACTGGAGAAATGTTGTTTTAGCATTTTTAAGATTACTCTGACCATACTTTCAATCATGTCCATGACAAGTGCACATTCTACTTTGAGACAGTCCAACCTTACGGGCGATAGGACGATGACTGAGAAGACCATGAAACTAACGGTTATGTTTTTACAATCCCATATGAGAAAAATGCTGGAAATTGACACTGGACATGTTGCCGCTCTCGATGTGCATCAACGCATCAACAAGTTGTAGCGGGAACCCCGGACGCAGGCGACTTCAGGAAAATAAAACTGACTCAGATGCAGATGGTCTCTGCAAGCAACAGACAAATTTCTATAGATTCTAGAATACAAGAGATCAGTCAGCTAAACGACACAGTTAACAGAATTATTATGTCATCAAAAGAAAAGCTGGCCAATACCGGCCACCTCTTCGAAACCTTAAGCACACGCAATAGAATGATGATAACAGTGTCAAATATTAAGGTAGAACATAAGGATAATGTCATAAGCTTCATAATCGAGTTGCCCATAATAAGCAAACATTGCAGGAAGATAACAATTTTCCCACTCGCTCACATGGTTCTGTAACTCCACGACAAGCTGCGACTGCCACATTCTGCAAGCGATCTAAGAGCAGCAGTTGCGCACAAGGCCCATTGCCAAACCCAACCAAGTCATCTCACCCCTGTCATGGCGACATCATCATCGTTAACGATCGCAGCGCAATACTCACCTACGACGACTACGCCAAAATGACGATAGTTGGGATAAACCAGGTCACCTTCTTGTCCCATGCAACCGTAAATAGCACGCGATACTTCAATCGCAAGAGCGTGCAAAATCGGTTCCCGGCAGTAGCGACGTCACCATTGCTAAACATCAGTAAACTGTATTGCAGTCAGAAATACATTGTCGATTTCCCTCGGTATAATGCTGTTGGCCTGTGCCGTGGGAGTTGGAGTCTACTGGCTCTGTAGGTTGATAATCAAGCGCAGAAACTCCCTGCAAATCCCGAAGATATTGGAAAGCTTAAGCGCGACCGAGGACGGTCTGTCTTCAAAGGGGGAGTAGTTAACCACTGACTATTGGTATTTGCTGACCTAGCGTTTTGGGGAAGCCAATGACCAGAGTCAACTCGCGACGGATGTATCGCCGTTCGCGGCGGTCATCAGACACCGCACACGAAGCGCTAATGCTGCACTTTTGCAAGCGCGGCGGCGGCGGCTCTGCGGCAGCGGCGGCGACTTTTGAGCTCTCCAAGTTTTATTTACCCGAATAATAATTTGTATTCTTTAGTCCAAGTTTGAAGTCCATTGAAGTGTTCATTTAGTTAACTGTTTTTTTATATGCATTTTAAATGTAACCAAATGTTCCCAGGTCCGCTTGAATCTTTTTTTTAATGCAAAGAGGCAAAAGCTTGTGGCCCAACCATCAATTTGTCTTTATCAAAACTTTCTAGCGCCTATATCTTCGTTTCTGATTGATTCTGGAATTTCGTTCTAGATCATTTTTATCCTCTCCCTAACGCCACACATCCAAAATTTTCCTTGCTTGTCGAAAACGTCATCCACGAAGTTTTTACAAAAGCAAAATGTAGTGGTAGGGAAGGTTTTTACCAGCTCGTGTTGGACCAAGGCTGGAAGGTTGCATTGAATCGCGTTCACCACACGCATTCACCTTTTTAGAGGGAATCAGGCGTCCTCTAATACTGATTCCGAAAGTTGTACGGCAGGACAATTTGCTGTAAATTGTCGCCCCTGAAAAGCATACACGTTTTGGCCTGACAGTGCGGGCACATGGTTCTCTTTGCGAGACATATAAAATAAAGTTTGCCCCTGTCTCGTCAATGCAAGACTTCCATCGCTTATTTTAGCGTTGGGGTTACTCTTGGATACTGTGAAAGTAAATGCCAAAGCCCAGCAAAAGCCCAGACGACGGTCAGCAATTCTAGCTCGTAAGTCGCATAGTTTGCTTCCTTCTCCTTCAATGTGCGGGAAGTCATTGTAATAGGACGGCCAATTTGGGACAAATCAGCTCTATGGTCAAATCAAATGGTTTTTTGTAATTCGGGTAATTTAATATAACGTCTTCTGACGCTGATATATATGTTTCAATTTCTTAATATTATTGCGTTGGCATTCATTGAAATTTTCTTAAACCTGTTTTTACTAACAGACCCGTTTTCTCTCTTTCAAATTTCGAAGATAGATTTCGCGAAATGTTTAATGAAGCAACGGTAATGCTTGCTAATCCCATGAACGACCTCACGCCAAATACCGTGATTGGCTCGGGGTACTCCTGAATAGACTTTACCTTTTTGCGCCATTTTGTGTCACTACGAATCCGATATAATCAACACGTTTTTTTTAAGAATTGAAACTTTTCATGTGCTACACGCATGCTTGCGTCTAAAAGGCTTTTCAACACCTAATTGACATGTCTAACGTGGTCCGTATCGATTTCCGAGAATAAATGACGTCGTCTACATAAACTTTGCAGGAATTTGCCACCTGCTCCCAGAGAACGTCGTCGGTATTCCGAGCGCCGAGCAAACTGCAGGAAAGTCGAGCAAACTTGAAATTCCCACCGTTGACTGAGAACGCCATTTTCTCGCTATGCCGCTTTGCCAGAGTGATCTGCTAGTAACCTGATTTCACGTCGAGAGTCGTAAATTACTTAGCCTTACCCAAGTTTGCCAATATCATCGCATTGGGTATTTGCCCGAAACTCTATTACTCGATATTTATTCTTTCCGCCCATCTCGTATGTAAATTTCTTATCCACCACCCATCCCGGAATGTTGTACGGTTATATGTACTTTTTAACAATGCCATTTTTCAAGAAATCGTTGATCTCTGAGGCAACAAAATATGGGCTAGGGGTATGGTTTTGAATAGTCGTCAGTCTTACGAATTGTGGCCACGACGGCCGTGTTAAAACAGCACGCCTCGCTAGAGTCCGCAAAGGCTGCATTCGCAGGAAATCTTCGTGTGGTGGACGTCACATCGGTTAAGCTACGCTCCAACATAGAAATGAGCACGCGGAGCCCGTCACCCCTAAATTTCTCACACATATCCGTTGAAAAACTATTGTGGGCTTTATTTGCGGGCTTTATTTGTGAGAAGGGTGAGCTTCTTTTCAACCTCATCATAGTATTGTAAGATCAACAGAGCGCCTTTTTTTTTTCTGAGTCCATAAACTACACGAATAGTTTTATACTTTATATTTATATATTATATATATTTTTTTTAATAATGAATAAATTTATTATGATTATTAAGTTATACGGCTAACGCCGTTGTAATATATTTCGAAGCGGTGCTTTGTATCAAAACCAATATAGATTAATTAATTATTCTACACTTAAACTAGCTGCACAACCAGTGCTGCCGCGATGTCGCAGTCGCTGTCCCAAAACACATCCGCTGCGCGTATGAATCCGGTCATCGGCCTCTGTGAAACGCTGGACAAGCAGATGCCGGGAGTCAGTGGTTAACTTGTATATTCCCCACAATTTTAAAGATTCGGACATCTGATTTTGTGGTTAGATAGCTGCTGGCTTCCCCCAAAGAGGCAAACGCCAGCTCCAGCGCCTCTACCCTAAAAATTCAGAACTGCCTATATATCCTAGAGTTTTTAAGCTACTCACCAAATTTTGGATACCTATTAATCGCGTATAATTAACTATGAATCAGCCCTTTCGCCTCCTTTGTGATGATTTTAATATACATGATATTTAGGAAGTAGATTGCAGATAGCTTGTATTCGTATTATATTTCGCGACTCGTGTCGGACTGTATGCAACTGCGTCCCTTTGTCAGTTGGCCGAAAAAAAATGCTTTGCGTCCGTATAGCAGACTTTAATCTAGGTCAACTCTCCGAAGGTTACTTATTACAATTGGTTTGAATAAGCTAGATGTAATCTACTTTTCTATTTGCGGGGATTGCTTTTGCCCGTATGGTAGACTTCCAGAGCAACTCACATTCATTCCAAGCAAGTACTCAAAGAAAATTTTTTTTTAATTTAACCTTAAATATCAATTTAAGCTCACGTACACCTTTTTAGCCTCTTTTATTTAAAATACCATCATGGTAAATATACAAATAATAAGGGGAAAAGCTCGACACACCAATCGCATCACATTGAACATTGCACATTGCCCATAAAAACATAGAAACATTTAAAGTCTATGGCAAGACAACAAATATAAATTATCAACAAATTACACATTTGTAATGTTACTGTAATGACGTTGTTGACGTTGACGTTGTTCTTCATCATTATTGTTATACCATACTAAGCTTCCTACCACACTCAAACTGCATATGTAATGTTAAATATAAATTTTACTTTCCATAATCCTTTATTTAACATGACTAAATTAAATATTTCACCAGATATAATGAGCCTACTTTTTTTAGAGATTGAATTATATAACTAAGCAATAAGTAATTTACAATGTTTCATAAAATAATTGCAATTGTTAATTACCAGAACATTTAGTATTTACATAGTTTAAGATTTTTAAAAAGATCTAAATTTAATTTAAATCAACAATATAAAAAATAAAGAACTTTTTAATTTAAATGAAACCCTTTTTCCTTAGTGGCGGTTAACAATCGATCTTTCATTATTTCCTCAGATGGATAGTCCGGAAGCTTTAAGTAATGAACACACGTATTCACAGATGGATAACTTCCTTGTCCAGCATCGACTTTTCGTACTACTGTAAGTCTAGGGTGTAAATTTGCCAATCCTCCCGGAGGCAAACTGCTGCAGCCAGTAGTAAATTGCAAAAACGCTTTACGTTCAATACCCGATAAGCTCAATAAAACGTTAACAAAACGTAAAAATCCAGGGCTGAGCAAGTATTTAAAAAATAGAGAATCAGAACAGAACAAGCATTAAAGTAAATTACATACCTATCTTTGGAGTAGCCTAATTTCGGCTCGGTGTATGCCATTAGATCTTCTCGGCTCCATTGGGGATACTGTTCTCCACATATCATCATTCGAGCCTCGGATGGGTTAAATGCTGCTAATTTATTTAACGGAAATACTTCGCAAAAGCCGTCATGGAATGCCTGCATTTGCTTGGCAATACCATCCTGTAACATAAAGTTGAGAAGCAATTCACAATATGCTTCTACGTTATTTATATTGACTTCAGTTGAATAACCATTTGGAATAAGTTCTGCATATGTATATCCATACACTGACGAGCTGGGTAAGTAAGTAAACGACAGGGCCATTTCATTAAGCGATACTTCAATATCATTTTTGGTGCGCAATTTAAGATTTTGAATTAATTCATGTTTTTCAGTAGGATTTAGACTGCTATCTAGCTCAATTGTTTGCTTGCGCATTAAAAGGTCTTGTAATTCCATTAAAAATTGATAGCGCGTTGGATCAATTTCTTTTAAGTTTTCAATATTAAGGATTCCACTAAACCAGTTGCATTGATAATCATCTTTTAAAACGTTAGAAAAAGTGTTTTCAAGTTCGGAATCCTTTAGAGCTGAACTCACCATCAGATCTTGGAAACGTGTATTTGATTTGAGCTTTAAGTCGTTTCGTGTTAATACTTTGTTATGACAAAGTAATTGCAAAAAGGATTTCGATAAGGGCATGTCAACAAGTCGCATATCTTGCAAAACCTTAGCTATAAAGACTCCAAAAAACCAAAAATACTTTGATACTTTCTCACATATTTCTGAGTTTTGTGGCAGAGGTGCTGGAAATAATCCATGCTCGCGCCTATTAACGTAATAGCCAACTGGCTTGGAATCGTCATCAATATTGTGAAATTGAGGTGTGTCATAGGTGTCACTCACTTCATCGTCGCAGATCCACATACATAAATCCGAGCGTTGAATTTCTGCAGCTACTAAAGCATAGAATTCCAGTGTTGGTCCCAAGCCTGTTCCTTCTTCATCCAAAAATTCGACTTCAAGTACAGACTTTCGGTTACAATGTGCTTTCATGACTTGAATAGCCCATTTAAGCAAATCTTTATTTCGTGGCACTTTTACGCGCTCGTGTTTCAACCGTCCAACACGAAAGTCGTGTTGTTCGTCCCGGCGAGGACTCATAATGGGAAGTCTTTGCCGCTCCGTTGTAATATCACGTTGAGATTGTAAACATACAATGCTTCTAGATGCTCCAAATGCAGTGCAGTTAAAATATAATTGCCTAGTCTCAAATGGGAATAAAAACGGACAAGATTGATTTAAATCTTCGCACCAATTTGGAAGAGCGTTGCTTGAAAGAACGAGAGGATCATGAATTTGTTGTTGTAATTTGTTTGTAATTTTTTTGCTCATAAAAAGCTCAGCTGGTAAAAACAAATTTTCTGATGTTGCATCGCCGGAGTGTATTTCGTTTTGATTAAGCGAGTTAATTTGGGTAAGCAGTTCAAGAACATCTTCAACGGAGCATAAATTGTTATCTGCTATGTTCAATCCGCCATGTACTGGGGAATTCGGAGATAATGTTGAAGCTCCGCTTCTGGATGAGATTCCTGGCGTTTTTTGACCTTCGTCTGATCCCATATTCTCCTGAGCCGTTGCAAATGTTTCTCGATAAACAATTGTGTATGTTGGTTCCCATAACTTACGAAATTTGTCATTTTTACTTAATTGGCTATTTTGAAGTAGTTCCTGTACTGCACGAAATATAGTCCACTCACTATTATCCAAGTCAATTTCAACATCTGGAACTCCTCCAATACCTGGTCCTCGTAACTTTAAGCCAAGCATTGTCTGTTCAGCAGTTATTTGCACATTTTGGTTATAAGTTTCCAAGTTTGTGTCTGGAGCACAAATTTCCAAATCTGATGTTTGATTTACATTTGTACGACCTGGCCTAGGATCAAAGGCAGGTATCAAGGCCGAAAACTGCCGTTTTAAAACAAATTCATCATCCCATGATTTGCGCTTGCTCACACCCGCCAATCTATTTTCCAAGGACTCATCATCCATAAATGTTAAAAGATTTCGCGATACCATTACTTGTAAAAGCGTGTTTCCTACTTCTTCATATTCATCCTCATTTTCTTCTTCGTCATTATCTTCCTCCATATCATCTTCATCTTCCATATCGCCTAGTAATGTGGGAGCTCTGCAACTTTCTAAAAAATCCTCTAAAGAAACTTGTTCACTATCACTCGACGTAGAAGTTAAACTCATAGTAAGAGTTGGGTTAATAGATGATGTAGGTTGTTGACTAACTTTTTTATTAGTTGGATTCGATGAAGTATTTTCTGCATTGTTGGATGAAAGACTAGGATAGCTTTGCGCAGTACTTAATAAACCGGAATGGAAGTTACTGGATAAAGCTAATTTTACTAAGCTTGTTACGGAATTGGGACCTCTGGCAAAAAATGAGCTTGCTCCAACATTTTGATTACTATGTTCATTTTTATTGGCATTGGTATTATTCGACGGATTACCCTCATTACTTGTATCTTGTGAGGTCCGACGACGCGCAATAGCCGCAAATGTTTCTAGTAGGCCAGTATGTACAGCCACTTCTGATGTTGATGATACCTCTGAGGATGTTGTTAAGTTGGGAACACTGATACTCATTTGGTTAGAGACGGATACAACATCATCAGGAACTTGGGGATTTATAATATTCTCGATTTGACCTGGGAAAGTAGATAACTGTGGTGTTTCATCTGAATTACTAAGGTTTTGAGGTGGTATGGAGGAATTCGTTGATTCGTTGCCATCCAAAATTTCACTTTTTTTGAGAGTACCAGGTTGTATTAGTACTGAAACCTTTGCATTCCCTTTAGTTCCCGACATGTTTGTGCGCGGCATATGTAATTCATCTGATGACAATATATTATTAGTGTTGTTGCGTAGCATATCTACACCATCACGCATTTTATCTATAATTTCACGAGTTTCTGTTGGGAACTGTGAAACGCAGTGAGAACTAACAGAGTTGATTTGTCGTAAATTTATCAATAGCCCCTTTGCTAAGTTATTAACCGAATTATTGGCATTCATTTTATTGTTTTCTTCAATATAGGGTCTTCGTTTGATATCATTTGATATGCCAGAATTGGTTTCGCTTGGCGTATGATCTGTTGCCTTTACACTATTATTTTCCTTAGAAATTTCCACAATTGATAAACTCTCTGTAATTGTGGCCAAATCTGACACATTGTTTAAGTTAATTGCAGGCATTGAATTATTGATTGTAGAAAGGTCAGCGATATGTTGTAATTCACGAATTAAAGGTGAAGGAACACTAGTTGTAACTGAAGATATTTGGTCAGAACTGGTTTCATTATATACAGCTGGGGTTTCCTTTGCTAAAGCTGTATTGGATTGGTTGGTTGCGATGTGAGTCTTTGCTGATGTAAAAACATTTTCCGTAATGGTTTCCACAGTTTGTTTCCAAGCCAGGTTGTCTGCAGAAACAGTTTGATTGGATGCATCATCTGGGTTTTTATTTATTTCAGTAGCTTCAGGAAGTGATGGGGTAGAGCTTGATTTACGAGACGTAAGCACGTTTGTTTTATCATTTTTCTTCGTTCCCGCACCTGAAGCGGCTGGTAAAATTGAATTAACTCCTTCAAATATTGAAACACTTTCCAAGCTAGCCAATTTCAAATCGTATTTACCCTCAGCACCCATTCGATAAGAATTTCTAACACCATGGTCCCACTTAACATCAATCCAACCATTGTGTATTTCTCCAGTTATAGTACCTTCACAAGAGCCATCTTGATCGTCCCAACGCCAATCAACTCCACGAACAACTCGTGCCCCACTGGTAATATGTTTAAGTTGTGCTCGAATTTGACGCCTTTCACGCCGTGTTTTAGCTTCTGCTTCTTTAATGGTTTTACCAATGTCATCACAAACTCCTACGACGCGTCCATAAATTTCGAATCCACTTAAGCTCAAATAATGTGTTTGACCAGATGCATTTCGACCATTTTGCTGAATTTTGATGTGACGAAACCCCTTTGTTTCATCAGAAGTACAAATTATGGGCCAAGTAGCTGTGCTTCCGGGTTCTACTAAACTTTTGTCGTCAGCATGACTAATAAGAGTAGTCCAGTTAATACCATCCTTTGATGCCTGTAAAAGCCAATTTCTTAGTGCGGAACGTCCATATCCACGTGCATGACGCAAAGTGTATGCGGTAGGTACAATATATACTCCGAGATCGATTGAAAACCAGGCTTTTTTGTTATCTTTGGTATGACAGTTTAAGGATATGCCATCGCGCGACAGTATATCTTCCAATTTTCCATACGGCAACGTTTTACCCTCTGAGCTGGTTACCTGCACTAGGCCATATTGCGCAGGATTAACCCATTCACAAGATCTACCGTTTGATCCGATGTAGTAGATTAAACCCTCTTCATCAAAATCAAAATTGTAAGTAAATGAAACATCTTGTTTGTGGTCGCGCAACTTCTTCAAATATAAAAAGGTGGAACGATCAAGGTCGTACCATTGCTTAGCAACCATTTTTAATAAATATTTTGCAAGTTGTCCAACTGTTGCTAATGGTTCTACTTTTAATGTGCGACCTGTTCTATCAAAAAGTGTACTTTCACAAGAAGCGCGCTCCAATCGAAAACGAAGTCGTTTTTGAAGTATTTGCAGTCCATATCCAGTGCCTGGAGCGTCATACAAAAAAACTGGAAGTTTTTCAGTACTTTCTAATACAGCAACAAGTTTCTGTACTAAAATTCTTGCTGTATTTTTCGTTGCATGTATATTAGATTCTACAGATTCTCCAAAAATACATTTTTTAAATATATCAATGCGTTCTTTAAGCATTTTATTTGTTTTACAACGGGATAAATTAAATTCCCAATAGTTGTTAGATAAAACCGCAACTAATGCTTGGACAAGGCCAGAGGAATGCATTTCATAAGCACTAACAACGCCATCTTCATGAATTAACTGAGAAAGGTTACTTAGCGCCGTATATAAAGTATTCGACCAACTGTTATTACAACACGAACGTTGTTCCTCAAGAGCAAGATTGATTTGCTTCACGATAGCAGTCAGTTTTGCCACTGCGCCACGCGGAATCACTTGAGCGGACTTAAAATATTTATTATAAATTTCACGAGATACATTTGAGACTTGAACTTTCTGAACGTCTGTCTTTGACTTTGCACGTTTTTTTTTTTCAGTTAGCCAACCCGAGGCAAAATCCGCACCTAACGTGGTTTCCGCTGTAAATGAATGTTTGGTTCCTCTGTTGCTTTCAAATATAAATCCTTGCATGTCATCTTGCAATATAGTCACTTGGTGACCTTCTGTGTTGTGAATTTGCAATTGATTAGGTTTATGTGATTGCAGCACCCAATTTCCTACTACAAGCCTTAACACACACACTGTGGGTAATATAGGCTGTGAGGGCATATCTGGGCTCACGCTAGACCGCGCTCGAACAAGTTTTTCTAGAAACTCACCACGATTTTCTGGAATAAAAAGTTGTAAGTAAAAATTAAAGCTAACCTTCTAATGAGAAACGTCAATACTCCTTTATTATATATAATTTATTGAAAGAGTCCAAGTTCACGAACAGAAACTATTATATTGGGCTTGTGCAGTGTCTGTCAGGATGAGCATAATATTTTCCCAAATTGAAGATAGAGATCTAATAATGACTTGACCATGCCACTGGGAGGCTGGCAATTAAATATCTAGTCGATACACCTTAAATCGCAAATCGATAAAATGTGAATATATTTCACAATTTTTAAGATAGAGCCATTAAATTTCGCATGTAGATAGCTGGTGACCAAAGATTGCACCCTAGGTGTCTCGGACAGGCCCACTGAATGCCTTCGCCATAAAACATCGGAAATGCCTTTGGGATATATATTACTGTAAAGCACCCCAAGACGCTAGAGAAAAACTTGTCTGGCACTTACCCCTCCTTTCCCCTGCCGCCACCACAATCTACAAGAATCTGTATCTCGCACAATTTTAAAGCTAGGATAGGACAATTTTAAAGATAGGATTCCCGGATACGCCCTCTCCCGCCCTCGCAAATCGTGAAAACCTATATCTCGAACAGTTTTAAAGCCAGAGTCACCAAATTTATATCTAAGAGTATGACATTGTATTTATATCTAAAAGTATTGACATTTGGGACAGTCGGGGGAGGTATCCAAAACGCGAAATTTTTAAAATCTGCGTACATATTGAAACAAGAGTCTCTGTTTCCTTAGTTTTAAAGATAGGTTAAAACTAGGGTAGAACAAAACGATAAACATCGATAATAAGACAGCGGGTGTACTATCAATAACATGCTATTCAACACATTTGCGTATGGTAGACACGCATCAAAAAAACGAAACTTCCAACTCTCTTGCAGTGTCATATTTTGTCAAAATTTTCTTTAACAACTTGATTAAATTTTTTGTGTGGCCGCCCTTGGCTGTACTAATGCTTTCAATTGTCGTGGCATTGAATTTATTAGGTTTTGTCTCAGGAAGTTGCATCCATTCTTCAAGAATGGCAGTTAAATCTCCTTGAGATTTTGGACTACGTTCTGCCTTTGTTTTTTAAATGCCCACACACACACACATAATGATCTCAAGTTGTATTGAAATAAATACATACATTAAATATTATTTCTATTTACCTGAGCTATCATTTCCATTTTCAGGACTTCCACTTGAGTACATGGTAGCTAATTTTCCATCAAGTATAAATCGGAACCAACCATTGGAACCATTCGAAAGCTCTAATGCTGCAGAGTCCGACCAAACATACAAGCAATCACGGCCGCGGCAAATGCTCCAATCTCGCCAATGATAGGGCTTGCCTTGCAAAATCTCTTTAGCGTCCTCTACTAAATCATCTATAAAAATTTTTTTAAAATTATGTTTCAGATAAACAAAAAAAATATAATTTATTAATTTACCTGAAGCTGGTCTATGTGACATAGAAAAGGCTGGCCCTCTTTGTGTTGCAGAGAGATCCTGTGGGGTGGCTGCAAATTGCTGTGTCCCATTGGCATCACCCTCATCCATTAAAGCTTGCACTTTGGAAAATACTCCCAGTCTAGCAAAATGCTCGAGAAATTCCTCATGCGTCTTACACATAAGCTCTTCAATAATGTTAAGAATTATTATGTGCCCATCCTCATCATCCTAAGAAATTATAAAAGTCGATTTAAAAATATAATAATAATTAAATAAATGGATATCCTTGCAAAGATGTTGCAACTTGATTGTAATATTAGCCATTCGTTCTTGATGTAACAGAAATTTGAGATTATTTGTCCTAATATCATGCAGCATGTAGGAGAAATATAAATATGAAATCTCTAGACGGAAGAACATGACCAGAACGATTCGGGTGTTAATCCTGACGGAATGTATATTCTTTAAGGGGATTTGCACAAAACCAAAGTACATTGTTATTGGCTCCTTTTTCTAAGCGTCAGCTACAGTCAGAATACCAATATCATACAATATGGTCAGTAAGTCTTATGGCCCTCTTAAATGATCGATCAAAAAATATACTACCCCAAAAATAGCAACAACCTATATCCCTGAACCAAAGACAATATAAATACTAAGATGAGTAACGCGCATACATTCAAACGTTAGCACAAATTTCTGGTGTGGCTTTTCAAGTGGTTTTTCGTTCTTCAAACGCCACACTAGCCGAAGTCTTCACTTCAATGCCGAAGTCGTTGCGCATCTGCTGAAGACAAGAGCCACGAGACACGAAAGCAGTCGCCAGGCTGCCTTCAGCAAAGCTGGTCGATGCCGGTGCACGCTGGTATGCTCGA
>SCDY01002221.1:0-15913 GCA_004143825.1 Drosophila micromelanica | reverse complement strand
ATTTATAAATGAGAATTTGTATGTTTAATCAATTGCTATTGTTAAAATTAGCATAAAAAACAACATTTAAAGTGATTCTGAGGGGGTCAACTTTTTGGTCAAAAATCATGGCAAAATTGACAAAAATTTTGACATGTTAAGTTCATGGGTCGAAGCTCCGAAATTTCAAGCTCCCATAGTTTTGTCAAAACTGGACCGATTCTCATGTTTGATAACATTTTCTTCATGGTTTGGTTTGTGTATTTTTAAACAGTTATTTTTTTCAAAATTTAGAAATGTACTTTTTATTTTTAATCAATTGCTGTTGTTAATATTAGTGTAAAAACAACATTTAAAATGGTTCTGAATGGGTAAAATTTGTGACAAAATTGTTGACATGTAAAGCTCTCATATTAATGGGTCCCAAATTTCAAAGTCCCATTTCTTTTTAGTGATGATTTTTTCTTTAAGTTGATTCTGTTTTTAAACTATAATCATTAGTGAAACTCAAATTAAAAAGTTTTTCCTTTACTATACTATTCCTACTTTGGAAGATTTGATTTTTTTTCCAATCAAAACTGAGTGCCATAGTTTTATATATTTTGATTGGTATGCTAATATGTGTGACTTAGATACGATATTTGCCCCACTGTACACTTGTTATTGTTGGCAGTTTGAAGTGTTAAAGTTTTCGGCACTGATTTGAATCTAGTTCGGCTGGTTCCGGTTAGTTTTAATTGAATTCAGCTGCGTGCCTGCCCAAGTGTATTTTGAAAATATGTAAAAAAAAAAGAAAAAGAAAAAAAAAAATTAGTAAAACAGAATGTTACAAAAAGTGTATACAGATCGGGGAGTATTGCAGAAGAATGTGCATTTTGGTTTTGGCCTTCAGTTAGCTGAGGCAGCGACACCGATGTGAGGCCAAAATTAACTGCGCGAAAAGTTTGCTGAACGTTTTTCAATTGCTCCACAAACTATTTTACTTGCGTGCAACTTTCACTGGCAAATGGTGCAAACTTTTCTCGGCAACTGTATGCGGCTGCCTGTGCTAAGTGCGAAATGGATATGAAAATGGAATATCTTTGTGTGTGTGTGTTGGAAAGGTGTGTGTGCCACTGTCAGTGGTGTGTGTGTGTGTGTTTGTGAGTGTGTTTTTGTCGTCTGCCTGAGCAGTGCGTCGCATTAATTAATAATGGAAATAACTGCCGGCCTTCCTGCTGTTTCGTTGCCAACTTTGCCAGATCATTGGAGTGCACAGCGATGACAACAGTGCACCGCTTAAAACCATATATATATAAACATATATATTTAAATATGTATATTGTGTCTTTAGATGCGTGTGTATGTGCTTCATTTAAAGTTTAGCTACAATTTTGAATTTTTGGAGCGTAATTAAAAATTCAGCGCACAATCTGCAAAATGAGCCAGAAATGTTTTTTAGCCGCAGGGAGTCATTTCAGTTTGTAAGCATTTCTGCGCTTATTAGTTTTGCCTTTTTATGATTTATTTATCTATTGCACGGGCTTAGGCTGCTTGCCAGCCAAAAGACGTAACCCAAGCGAAACTTTAACTATTTATTTTTTGTATACGTATATTTATATATTTTGTAATAAAATTTTTGTAGTTGTGAATATAAAGATTTGAATACTCTATTGGTAATCTTGCTTGCCCGAAACTGAGACCAAATGCAGAAAGCTTTTTTTTTCACATGTAAGTTTTTAAATCAGAAGTCGTGCACCCCAAATCTACATTAACGTAAACTCTAAGCTTTGTCAACAAATTTTTGGATAATTTAATAATAAATTCATTAAACGCAATTAGGCGTGAATACTTTCACTGTCAACATAAATCATAAATACTTAAATTTTGTTGCAGAACATGCAATTGTTTGAAATTTCAATGCGGAGTCTGTTGTTTATGTTATTATTGAAATAAGTAAAGTATAGTTTTTATTCCACATACAAGTATATACTATACACTATTTAATATATATTTATATACATAGAAAGTAAACTAATTGCAGCAGAAAAAATTTATAAAAATATAATTAATTAAAACGCAAAACAAGCGAGAGCCTTCAGGCCAACATGTCGTATAATTAACGCCATTTGTTAAGCGCACTGATTAAAGGTAAGTGTCATAATTCACCAACCAATTATACTTAATAGTAATTGTGTGCGTGCCGCTGAGTGTGTGCGTGTGCGTGTCACCGCAAGCACCAGCGTTTTGTCTGTAAAGCACTTACCAACACTAACAACACAGCTATATAAAAAAAAACAAAAACACTTAAACAGCGCATTGTACAACAATTAAATGTCAAAACCCCAGCAAATGATTTTTTACATTTAACCGCAACCAGAACAAATATATAAATAACATTGTCTGATAGTAATAAAAAGTAAACTTACTCTCTTGAAGGTTATACGACTAAGAGATATCCTGGTACTGGGTCCAATATGGCAAAAACAAAACAAACAAATATTATATATGGTAGAATAAATTTAATAATATATTAAGTAAGTTTTTATATACATAGATTTTTGGAAAGGATTTAAAGTAGAACGAATATGGTATAAAAATGACTTAAGAAAGGTTAAGATATTTTAAAACACCTAGTTAATAGTAAACTAATAATAAGAATTTTATATAAGGGCCATAATTATTGTCTAATCTTCTATAGCGGACACAAAAGCTCAAATAACTAGTTGTGGTTTCTAGTCAAAAGTTGTTGACAAAGAGATTTGCCCAGTTGCGAGTATTAAATACTAAATATACTAATAAACAAGGCTCAAATAAAAGTGTATGAAACATATCTATATATATATATGTATATATTTATATACACAACCACTTTGCATTTAAAGCCAGTGTACGAAAGATTTTTATATATATAGTTTTTTTCTACATCCTCAGCCACAATCAAGTGGAGAGACTGAGTCGATTGCTGGGTGCCGGGTGTCTGTAGCGTCTCTGGTTGAAGTTGTGGCTGTTTTGGTAATGGAAAAAGTAGGAAAAGACAGCGCTGCCAATGGCCGGGCTTGGCGGAAAACAATGGCAATGCCAGTAGCAGTGGCAACGTCGAATGCCCTTGTGAAATATGATACAACTCAGCGCGAGCCGTGGAGTGGTGCGGCAAGTGTAGGGGAATTGGGGGGAACTGGGGGGCAGACGGTGCGCGGTGCGGCGCATTGCTTTTGATTTGTGCTTGTGACCCACAAAAATGCAAAATGCCGCAAACAAGCGAAGCGAAAGCATAACAAAAGCAAAAATCGACAGGCAGACGCGAAAATAATAAAGCACAAGCGGAAATACGATAATGCCTGCTGCATTTTGAAGTTGCTTCAATGGAAAGCACAGAGTTGCCACATCTCAGACACACACACACAATTTTCCCGAATTTCCCCAATTGATACTGAATGCACAAATAACACTAGCTGTCTCACTCAGGCTGTGGCATGTTTGTCAGCTACTTTAACAATATCAAGTCGAAGTAAAGTAAATAAATGTGATCCCGACTGAGTACACAACACAGAGCTACGCTGTGAATAATTTAAAATACTAACAATAATAGTGTGTTATGTGTCATACCCCTTTTGGCTCTTTTTATGTGTACAGGGTATAACGGAAGAGCTTGACATTATAATGCCACAAGCAACAACTGACAAATGTCGCACTCTGGCGCCCAAAAAATTGACGCCTATATATGAATGAAAAATAAAAATGAAAATGAAAAAAAGAAAATTTGCAAAACGGTTTTCCACTTTTGAGCGCTTGTGCAAAATGCTCGCTTACGCTTAGCCTGACAGTCAAAGTTATAGTTAGAGTCACACTGCGCTCGCGGCTATTGGCCAAATTTATTGCCTTGTTTTGCCTTTGCCATTTTGTTGCTTGATTGAAAGCCCTCCACAGCTTCAAAGTATTCAAGCTTTCTACCAAATTGATGGCAATTCATGAACGGCATCTCGGCCCAAAAAACTGTCAGTCGAGACAGCTTATGGATTGCCAGACGCTTCTGGCAGTCAGCAGACAGCTTAATCGTCAGCTTAGACCTTAGGATTTCTATTAACAAAATGACATTAATAGTCGAGTGAACGGCACTATTTATCAGCTTCTTGCTATAGTACTTAAACCATCTCCGGTTGCATTAAAAACAGCATTTAACTCAGCATTTGGTATATTTGACAAAATAACAAAAAAAAAAATAGGAAACGGAAAAGCCAAAAAAAAAAAAATGTATACACTAGCTGACTTGATGTCTCTGCATTATTGATGGTGCACTAGGCAAACTTTAGTTGCGGGCCGCCAAGCAGTTGGTCACCAGGAAGCGACTGCGGCACAGCTTTGCCTTGGGATCGAACCAGTCACCAGCTGGACAGGACTGGCGCCTGGCACGGCTGTTGCGGCAAACGTAGAACCAACGACAGTGCCTGACATCCGACAAGATCGTACCATCCGGCACACCGCGGCAGTCGCGCATGGAGATCAGGGACCGAATCCCTTCTTTTTCGCTGCATTCGCATATTTCACCTTCCTCGCATTTACAATCAGATTCTGGTGGTGCTGCGGCTGTTGTCGTACGGGGTGCTGTCGTTGTTTCACAGGGTGGCTTCGTTGTCTGACAGGGTGGCCTTGTTGTCTCACAAGGCGGCGTTGTTGTCTCACAGGGTGGTGTCGTTGTCTTACAGGGTGGCCTTGTCGTCTCACACGGTGTCGTCGTTGTCTCACAGGGTGGTGTCGTTGTCTTACAGGGTGGCCTTGTTGTCTCAGACGGTGGCGTCGTTGTCTCACAGGGTGGTGTCGTTGTCTTACAGGGTGGCCTTGTCGTCTCACAAGGTGGCGTCGTTGTCTCACAGGGTGGTGTCGTTGTCTTACAGGGTAGCCTTGTCGTCTCACACGGTGGAGTCGTTGTCTCACAGGGTGGTGTCGTTGTCTTACAGGGTGGCTTTGTTGTCTCAGACGGTGGCGTCGTTGTCTCACAGGGTGGTGTCGTTGTCTTACAGGGTGGCCTTGTTGTCTCAGACGGTGGCTTTGTTGTCTCACAGGGTGGCGTCGTTGTCTCACAGGGTGGTGTCGTTGTTTTACAAGGCGGTGTTGTGGTGCACGGTGGGGTTGTTGTCTCGCACGGCGGCTTTACCGTAGTGATGCACGGCTCTGGCTCCGATTGGGGCGCATGACTCTCGCCACATCCGACAAGTGCAGACAATGCAATCACAACTGTGAACAGGAATACGTTATCTGCAAGGGAATGACTCGATCGTTAATGAAGTACAGCTACAGAAAAGTGGACAACACTGTTGTCGGCTTACAAACTCTCATTGCTGCTTTTAATTCAAATACATTCGGTTTTTTACTGAGAGTCGAACTGCTCGGCTGTGACTTTTATAGTCAACCGCTCACTTTCTTATCTTGGTGGCAAAACACTTGAGTGTGCGCAGATCTGTGGTATGTCCAGTTTGGGCTTGTGTCGGTTGCATCTTGTAAGAGTTGTGTGCACTTTTAGCAAATTAAATGCACTTGTAAATGGTTCCCAAAAAGATAAACGTCAACGAAAAACAAGACCTAGACAAGAACAACAACAATTAATTTTCGAACCCGGACATTTCCCTTGCCAACTTGTTTAACAACTTTAGCTTTTTGCCAGTCACGTGTAACCCAGTGTCAAAAGCACCGTGGGGTATATTGTGTATATTAAAAAAAAAAATTAAATTAAATATCAATAGGGTAAAATGGAGACATTTTTAAAAACACATTTTGATGTTAAACCAAAATGAATATAAAATGTTTTTAATCGGATTGGAAAATCGTTTTAGTAATTATCGATGAGTCGATATATCGATTGAAAGGTATCGAGTTACAATTTTCTTAAATTCTTATTCAGTTTTACCTTAATGATTATTTATCGATAAATATGGTACACACATCGGAAGTATTCAAATCGATACGTTCATGTCTCGATTTTTTAAACACCATTAGACTCTTTTGTTGCAAACGGCACTAAACCAAAAATGTTTTTTGTTCTGCAGTGCCCGACTAGGAGATAACCTGTACCCAGTTCTGAGCTGGGACTGCCTTTAGCTTCAAAAATAGTAAACCTTTTATTTATTTTTAATCATTTTAAATGGCTATGTGAAGAGTTATTTGGCAAATTCAAATGTCGACTACTGATATGGACTCTGTCAAGGAATGCGTTACAAAAAAAATGTGCTTGGTTAGGGCCCCATAAAGTATTCTTGGCAATATCGGTTTTGCTATTTATACTGAACATGTTTGTCATTGCCTTTGTGATCAGAAAATCCGAATAAAACCTTACTTTAATTTTTCCCCATTTCTGCAAACAGTACAAATTCGGTAGAACAGTGCGTATAAGTATTAATAGCCATTTCAGAAAAACGTATGTCGTATGTTTCCAAGGGTATTTATTGTTTGACACTTTTAAGGTAGCTGCTTTTTGCTGCTGTTTTTTGTACTTGTTTATAGACATAGAGTAACTGACAAAATGTTATTTTTTTTGTCTGTAAAAAATATATGAGATCTTGTGCAATATTTTTTTAAAGGCTTGCATCAAATTTCTGAGAACTTGTTTGTACATTTTTCCTTTGATAATTTGAAGTTAACATTTGCTTAAGTGGTATGTTTCTCCAGAACTGCTTGGTTTTATTTGACTGTTTGTATTTAAAAAAGACGGCACGAAAATTGGTAAAAAAAAACTGGTATAAAAGATTTGCAGTTATTGATGTCCTCCGTACTGACCTCCCCCTCTTTCGGCCTGAGGCACTGCTGTTGGTTATTTCATGAGTTGGGCTCGTTGTGCATGTTGATGGTATTGACATTTGGCTCCGGTCATTTGGCATGCCGAACACAGCCTGTAAAATAGTTGAAATTGCCTGTTAACTGATTTTGGGACAACGATCCCAGCGCCACTGCCAATGGTCAAGAAAAAAAACGTTGGCTTTATGGCCGCGCCAGAAACTGTTAGGCCGCTGGCCAAATGCTCAAGCGATGGGGTGTGAGACTGGCCGAGGGGTTACAAGTGGCCAAGTGTCGACCATTTGGCAGCCAATAAAAATACTCTGCAAAATGTCAATGCGTCTAAAGTGGCTGGCTGAGCCAGGGGCGGCAACGAGAGCCCTTTGCGAAGTATGCATCATAATTTCAGGACAGAAAGTTTAGCCGATTTAAAGCAGTTACTGTTACGATTCCTGCACCCTGCGACAGTTCTGAAAAACTTTTATGATTCAATGTAGCCGCTGCAGCAAAGATTTATGCGCAGGGAAAACAAAAATTACAATGCCCGATGACAAGAAAGCAGAATAAAATCGAATTCACATGTCTTAAACAACAATAACAAACATTTTTTAAACTATACGATTTTGAACAGTCCTATCTGATGCACAATCTGTCATAAAATAGGGAGTGTTCATTTGAAAATAATAAAACCGTTTTTCATATAGCTTCATTTTATAAATTTTTATTATAGGTACAATACTTTAATTTTTATTATGAACGCATTCTTTGAATGTAGAGCACATTTGGTACGAAAAAATAATAGTATTCATAATATTATTTATTTAAAGCGCGAAAATAAATAAAATGTTTTAGTTGTTCAGCATTTGCCCCAATTCTTGCACATGTTTCTTTGCTTAATTTATTAACGCATTAATTATTTCTATTTACCGCGAATTATTCGACATGCAGTAAGTCCATTCGACGTCTTAGCTATTTGCCACGTGCCTTTTATAGCTATTTTTAGATTACTTATACGCCCTGTGTGACTCAAAACGCATTCGACTTAGTCGGGGCAATTATTTTTGAATATTTTTACATAATTAAATGTTGATTGAGTGGTTTAACATATAACTCTAAGATTTTTTTTCTGTTTGCAATCGATGTTTTTCTTTTCATTTATTTTTACAAATATTATTTTTGCCAAAAGTCGTTATTTTATTGAATTTTTAAAGTGGCCCTTCACCTATTTAATAAAAAAAAACAGCTAGAACTTCAGTAAATTGTTTGAAATTTTATGAAAATAAATTGGAGAACTGTAAAGAGCTTTTGCAGAAATTTCAACTGGGACTAGGGCAAAGATAAATACAAACAATGGCATGGCTCTATGGCAATTTGTTGTGTGCGTATGAAAATGGAAATTAAATTAAGCATACTTGTCTTATAGGCACACACTCATATGCATGAGATTAAGGCATTGTTGTGTGTGCAGGGGAAGTGTTAACAAATTTTTCTATGCTACACATTGTAAAACTAATTAGTGAAGTGACTGGAAATCATAGAATATCTGCACAGACACTAAAAGGATTCTCACATCTGCATAGCTTTGTCTAACGTCTAGCACACGCATACTTACAAACACTCACACACACACACACACACACACACACGAGCACATAGTGCATAGACATGGCCAGTGAAGCAGTCATGCATATACTTCAATTTTTCAACAAAATGAGTGCACATTTGACAAACACCTTCAGTGTCACGCCAGAAGGAGCATATACCGACACGGCCCAAGACATATGTGCTCTTTTGAGTGTTTGGACGGGTGCTTTCTATCTCCTCCTAAACACACACACACACACTGACACGACAACACACTGTAATGCTACTGCTTGTAGGTTTTACAATTTACATGCTTTTATTATGCAGGCAAAAATCTGCCGGTAAGAAAATATAAAACTTTGCACAAATTTGTGTGTCTACACACACAGCCACACGCTCCGTGTTAGTACTGTTATACTGTGATTGGCTTAGTGTGCGTGTGTTTGTGCGAGTGCTCCATGAAAAAAAAAAGAAGCAAAAGCACTGCAAATCCAACGCTGCCGGACAAGTTAAACATAACTACAAGTCCTGGCTGCTCGCGCGAAGGATGAGGGAGTCTGTAAACAAAATATTGAAGAGGAAGCTCAACAGCTTAAAAGTTGTGCAAGCGCATAATGACAAATACATAAATAATAAAATCTAACAAAATGGAATATTATAATTTTCAAATTTATTGTGATGCCCTCTCTATGTTGACACTTACTTCTGATTAATTTAAATAAAACTGTTCCTTACGGTCTCGTTTCATATGCATGTAACAGACATAAGGAATCATATCTGATTATTTATAGCTAGCTCAGTAGATATACACATAATTCGTTTATTATGTTAAGCACCGATTAAAAGTGCTAGATTAAATTACACTTTTTGAACAACACACTTAAGTAGATATTTAAAAAAATATAGAGAAAAGTTTGCAGCTTAAGTGAGTTTGTGTATGTTTTCATATGTGACGTGTGTACAGAATAATGTTTGGCTTACAGCAAAAACAAAAAGGCATTAGATAACGCAAACTGGGGAAAATGCTGAATTTAATAGTCAAAAAAATAGCCTGCTGGAGATTGTATATCTTGTGCAATTCAAGTAGACAAAGCGTCAAGCCAGAATAAAAATCACAGCCATTAAACGTGTTTTTAAATAGATAAACATTCCAGTGCAGTCATTGTTAAAACATACTGCAAGTTTGATTAGATCAGAAAAAATTTTCTATGGTTTTCCTGCAAAAAAAAAAAAAAACAAAAATATAAAAATAAAATGTATTCAACAAATTTGTATACAAAATTTAAGCAAAAGTTTGAAGCACTTCTGCCATACAAATTGTTAAATAATTGCAGTTGTTCTTTGGCTTTGGTTGTTTCTGTGGCCATTGCGATTTTAGCTTTTCCAATGTGCGTCGCGTTGTTTTTGCCATGAAATCAGTGTTGCTATTTGTTTTTTTTTATTACAATTCTCAAATAGGTCCAAGTATCTGCGCATACATACTCTGTTTCACTTGACTTTATTTCATTTAATTCCCTTATTTGTATTTGTAGTTGGACCTGCTTTAGCACGTTTTGTGTTTTGTTTCGCATTTTGTTTTCTTTGAATGTTCGCCGAAAGTTTCAGAACCGCTCGACTGAAGTGAGTGTGTGTAAAGTGTGCCCAAGTCTTAAACTGGATAGAAACAGCACTAGCCAAGCCAAGAACGGCCAAGTCAAGCAATTAAACTTTTGCAGCACCATTTTGTACAGCAAGGGATGAGGAGGCAGCAGCTGTGTGGCAGCATTGTTGCACAATGGCCAACAATAACATGCGATTTGCTGCAATTTTCTGTACACACACAATAGCCACTACATTTTATTCAATGAGCCACAAAAGTAAAGAAACATGACAAAAAAGTTGAGCTTGAACAAAAAACTGATTCTTATTCAATAAAATAGTACAAATCCACAGAGCATTAAAAATGTATATTGACCTTTGCAGTGGTAATAAGGTATCAAGTACAAGATTCTTGCAAAAATAGAAAAAAATTGAAATTACTTAGATTTTGTCATATATATTTTTGTGCGGAACAGTCCTATATCGATTCAAATAGGAAATATATATCCTATATACTATTTATATTTATATCGAAATGTGTCAACTGCTATTGTAGGCTATTCACTCTTCCATTTTTGTTCTTTCTATGAAATACAATCAATAATACTAAAATAATTTTCACCTTTTATTTGTCTGCATTTGCAGGGTTTATAAAAGCTTAGCATATTAAATTGTTAATGTTTTGGGTTTTCTTTTTTCGTGTCGAACACTTTAAACTTTGTACACAGTTGGTTTATATTTGCAAGATTGAATTTGTGAATGGGTATATGGAAACGTTTTCTTTTATAACATTGTTGCGTGACTGGCCAAACTAGACAAATCTATTTACGACTCAAATCAAGTTCTCAATGGCAATGAAAGGCAAATGTCTTTATACGAAGCTTGCCATGTCTTTTGTGTGCACTCCTAAACGCCTAAAAGTTTTTCGTATTGCCTACGTGTGGTATACGCAATATTTAGGCAGGCTCTCATAATTGCCATTTAGCCAATTATCTGCCGGCATGCCATAGGTCAATCTTAGCTGCTCTCTTGTTGCTTGTTGCTCTTGTTGCTAACGGCCACAATTTTCATGGCCCCTTTAATTAAAGGCCCCACAATGTGGACCATATCATGCATCGAACCAAAGATACCAAGGTAATAAAAAACGCACACACCGAGACTCCGGCAAACACCTTCAAATCGGAGAGGTAACATATTGATCAGTGTGCAAGCAAATTGATAAATGCAACAAGAGGCAACAACTGCAGACCCGGCACACAATAGCAACGGTTGCGAAGAGCGAGAGTCAGTAGCCAATATCAAGAGGAAGTTTTGCAGCTTGCCCAGCACATCCAACTAGATTGTCCTTGCGTGCTGTTTCCCTGTCAAGGCAATTGCAAAAATGCTGAATGTGCCCTCGGGTCGGCAGGTGGTCTCACAAATCGTTCCTGGCGCCCACTTTCCACTTTCCACACTCCACTTTCCACCTCCCACTTGCCCGCTACGCTCCGTTCCGTTTGCCCAACAGCTTCTCCATCTGTCGCTCATTTGGTTCACAGCGCCATTCCGTGGCAAATGGCCCAGGCGCACGCTCAGTTAACCACTTACACACCTAAACCCGAACCGAAACCCAAACCCAAACCCAAACCTAAACCCAACACAGCCACTCAAAAAACGCCCATTCATTGATTATCCCATTGCTGTAGAGGGTAGCGCTGCAGCGCGTTGATTGATATTCTCACTCGGGCTAATTGAATGAACGGTGCTCTGATTGCGTGTTTAGCCCTTGTTGGCCAGCTCTCTCACTCCTCCTCAGCGACTCCAGCTGACAGGTAACACATTTTAAACGTTCTATTCGCTCGTCCGCCAAGGTTTACCTTTTGAATATTGCATAGATATGTGCCAATAAATTTGTATTCCATATGCATTTTCGTGCACGAATTTGCCAGACAATGCCAAATGACAAACCCACATCCAGCGCATCTCACTTACCAACTAAACACACACACACACACACACACACACACACACACACACATACACACACGCACACACACTTTGGAATTTGCAGCGTATTGCACTTTTAAATGCCATTATTTGGTGCAAAATTTATACAGTTTTAATGCGCACAGGGTTCATTAAATTTTTGATGCCAAATGGCTAAACGAGGTAGTGGAAAGAGAGAGAGAGAGAGGGGAGAGGGGATAGAGAGGGGAGTGAGAAGCTATATCAATAGCAATTATTGCATTTTGATGCCCTGTACGGGTGAAAAAATTTTGAAAAAGAGTATACTGATAATAAACGGGAAAAGGGAATAAACGGGAAAAGTAAATACGACACCACAAGACAAAAAATATATTTATATAGTATTGGTCAGGACAACTAAACGATTCTGCCCGAAACTCTGTTTTTATCTTATTTTTTATATCGATAAATATCGATTTGACGACAATGCATGATCTGTATTTAAGTATTTCAAATTTTATTACTTGTAATTCGTTAAAAACTGTTAATAAATATTTCTGAGGATATTAAGTAGATTATTGTAAACCACTTTTATCATTTAACCATTTTCTTTTTAAATCTATCAGTAATCAGTTGTCAGCTTTATATAACAGCTGTGCATCCCACTTCGGGCTTTAAGATTTGCATTGGTAACACAAAGAATATACTTAGAAGACGTTTTAGGTTTTTTTTGCATGTCTTCGCTGCTCCACTAGAAAAATGGCAATATTAAATATTTGCAAGGTATTTTTTTTTCGCAGTTACAGTAAGTACTTAATATATATACTGATGATATAGACGATGAGGTTTAATTTAATTTACATTCTGTTGCTAAAATATTCGCAGCAGTTATGCGTGTTATTGTTTTGCGAGACGCAACTTCTTTATTATTATTAAAACATTTCCATCATTGTCTTATTGGCTTTTTCAATTTCAGTTTGCTTTTATTCTGTGCAACTCTTGTTGTTACAGTCTGCTCGCAGTTTGCCTCAGGTTAAGCCGCTTGTTAAGCACCTTTTACTGAACAAAAAGAAAACCCAATACAACAACATAAGGTACACACATTATTAATGCTAATTTTGCATTTTTGCACATCGAACAGCAAATGGAAGCTTCTTCTTTACTTTGTACTTAACTTCTCCAGAACGTGGACGGTAATGACGAATGTGAGGGGAATGAATTTTTGCAGAATATCGAATTCTCTATGTGTTGATTGCTGTAGTCGAGAGTAGAAGACTAGATGATAATCTGTGCGTTTGTACTTCTATTTGGATAAAGGATAATGGGTCGTATACAGAATGAAAAGGAGAAGGACCAAAGTAAGCCTTCAACTTTTAATACCAACAAAAGATTATTTGATGCAGCTAGTAAATCATGCGATATAATATCTGTTTAGCATTTGTACTACTTTAACGAGGTGGCAAATTTGCTGTTAACCAGTTGTCAAACGTTGTCAGCTTTTAAAGCACTCGCAGCAGAGTGGCCGAAAGGGAGAAATTGAAAAGGGCACATAAACTTAGTGAGCATGTAATAAAACTATTTTACAGTCATTGACGACCAGCTTGTTGCACTCTCTTACCTAATCCCCTTATCGGCAGCCCTCCTCTCTTTTACTCGCTGTCGCCCTATCTCTGTCACTTAGTTCGAGTATAACGACAAAAACGACAAATGAATAAAAAATCTATGTGACTTTACAGTCACACACGGCAAAATGTAACTACTGTCATTGTGTCTCTTGTGTGTGTGTGTGCGTGTGTGTGTGTGTGTGTGCTGAGTGAGCTGCTGGCTGCAAATCCGATTATGTGAACAAAACGCGTTCCGTGCGCGAATTACTGTCAAGAGAAATAAAATGCAACATTATTCTTTGGTCACGCCGTTGGCCATTGACGATTCCCGCTGCCCCCCGCCCGTCCGCCCGTTGGCCCATTGCCCGTAAACACCACATATTACCTAACAGACCGCAATGTCGACAGAGCCCGGCCAGAGTGCCACACATGGAGCGAGGGCAAATTTGGTATGGAGTTGTGGCCAGTGAGAAATAAGTGACGAATGCCTCTGTCGAGTGTACTCGACTAGCTAATCCTCTTTGTTTTAACAGATTCCTAACTATCTGAACGTTATGAAAACATAGTGCATTAACATACCATCGTCCAAAACTAGCTTAGCTAACGCTCAAAATATGTATTTGTTTTGTAAGATTTGTCGCTTGGCCAGGTTTATGAGACCTGCTTGGCAAATGCTTCTGGCAAAGGGTAATGCAAACAAAAAGCAACTGTGAAAACGCTTACAATTGTGTGCGTGGCCGTCATTTAGACAAGTTGAAGCGAGTTATAAAATGCTTGAGCTTTTATTTATAACGTCGTCACAAATTAATCTTGCATAATGTGTCGCGTGCTGCATCCGCACCAAAAAGAAGCAGCTTAATCTTTCATGAAGTACTTAGATTGCACACACAATCACACCTGATGGATTAGATACAGGCGACAAGTCAAAGAGGAATACAAAATATTCAAATTCTTAGAAGCTCTTTTCTTCAAGGTCGGCTTCCTTTGAGCTAACATTTGAAAAATAGTCGCACTAATTTTAGTTTACTTTCTTTAATTTGAGTTTACTGGCTATATACTTAAATGCAACCTAAAAGTTTGGAAATCACAGCTCAGCTACTTTTGTCGGGTGGATGCGACTTTTGTGTTTTTGGCCATGGCTGAAAGCCAGTTACATTGTTGGCGTTGTCGCTCGAAATCCATCTACCAGCACAATCTTCATTTCCCAGCTCCATCTTCAGCTTCTCATCATCATCGCCATCTTTTTCAAACTTTGCGTGTGAGCCGGCATATGTGTGTGTGTGTGTGTTTTTGTTTGTGTGTGTGTGTGTGTGCTCATGAAAAATTACAACTTTCAGCATCAGGCGTATCGTGCGATAAATTTTACTCAGCAAACATTCATGTGTGTGTGCGTGTGTGTGTGTTTGTGGAATACTGTGAAGCAGGCAGGTTAATTTTGATACTCGTTGCGTGTAGGATAATTCATTGCTTATTATCTTTTTTTGAGGTTGGAAGGGGAAAGCAAATGGGTTCACTTTTTTTTTTTTTTTTGTTGGCCAAGCGGTGCTGATAGCAAATGCTTTATTAATTTAGTGTGTGCCAGGGCAGCAATATAGTAGACCCACCATTCAGCCAACCAACCAACATGCCTCAGCAGGCAACCACTCAACCACCCACCCACACACACACACACACACACATTCACCCACATATAAGAACAAGAACGTGTTGGACACACAATCGAGCCTAATGATTTATGAACCAAACACGCGCCTAGCCACAAGGACCTGAGCCTGGCCACTGCTACGGGGAGGCCGCAACTCTGGGCTCATGGCTGCGAGCCAAATCCTTTTTGTTTTTTCTTTTTTTATTTTGCTCTCTTAGTTTGGGTGCGGTCTCCGTCGCTGTGGCAGCCCCTCCATTTACTCCCGGCCTCTCTGGCTCTGACCTGACCAGGTCTATGATATATGGGAGACCAGTTTACCGACTGCTTAAATGAATTTTTCACGCTGCTGCCGCCTTTTCGGGCCCTCTTCCCAGTGCTTTGCTTTTGCCATTCCACGCTGTTGACTCGGAACAAAAGTCAACGTGTGCCAGGGGGGGTTGGGGAGTCTTGGGGCTCAGTTTATGTGACAATTATGGGTCATTTGTAGTGGAGAGCAAAAATCTATTTGTTGTACCAGCCACACACACTCTCACACACACACATTCACACTCGAACCTTGCCCAAGATTTGATAAACTTGAGCCTGTCGCTTTGCTTGCCGCCTCCTGTAATTCCTGTAAATTTCTTGGCAATTAATGGGCTTTGGCTTTTGCACTGGGCAATTTGACCTGTTTATTTTTTTTTTTGGCACAAAAACTGCATAAAACAAGTGAGAAGGCTCTAGTCGGGGCCGACCGACTAGGAGATACCCTGAACCCTGCGATCTGTTTCTATAAACATTTCAGCTCGTTTACACTTGCATACACAAATTCACACATACACACACACACACT